>CANTUR010001441.1:0-7500 GCA_947683625.1 Mallotus nudiflorus
AGCTCAGTATGTCTGGAAGCACAGGAGAACGTTCTTTTGCTGATATTATCACCAGTATTCGATATTGGGTTATTCATAGCATTACTATACCTTCCCTATTCATTGCGGGTTGGTTATTCGTCAGCACGGGTTTAGCTTACGATGTATTTGGAAGCCCTCGTCCAAATGAATATTTTACAGAGAGCCGCCAAGGAATTCCATTAATAACTGGCCGTTTTGATCCTTTGGAACAACTCGATGAATTTAGTAAATCTTTTTAGGAGGCCCAATGACCATAGATCGAACCTATCCAATTTTTACAGTAAGATGGTTGGCTGTTCACGGACTAGCTGTACCTACCGTTTTTTTTTTGGGGTCAATATCAGCAATGCAGTTCATCCAACGATAAATCTAATCCCAATTAATTATAAAACTATGACACAATCAAACCCGAACGAACAAAATGTTGAATTGAATCGTACCAGTCTCTACTGGGGGTTATTACTCATTTTTGTACTTGCTGTTTTATTTTCGAATTATTTCTTCAATTAATAGAAGAAAAAAAAAATAGTAGAATAATAAATAAGAATAGGAATTCTCTTATCCCATCGGAAGGATATCATCTAATAATTATCTATGACTGTTTATGTCTTTAGCATGACCACTTGATTAAATGTGGAGGGAAGTGAGATAAATGGCCGATACTACTGGAAGAATTCCTCTTTGGATAATAGGTACTGTAACTGGTATTCTTGTGATTGGTTTAATAGGTATTTTCTTTTATGGTTCATATTCCGGATTGGGTTCATCCCTGTAAGTAGTAAGTAATCGGGTGAACTGAGTTGTAGACATGAAAGCGTAAGAACTCAACGGACACTCTTCTTTCTCTGTCTGATTCGAGGGGGTCCGTTGAGTTCTTAATAGTCCTAATACCTTATTCATATAAGTGACAAAATAGATTGCCTTTTTTGAATATTTCAAATATTTCCAAAAGTTCTATTACACTTTTTTCTGGATCGTGCTTTTGAAAAAGTAACTCCATTAATTAATTTAGAACATTTGTTCCTCGATAGTATTTATCAATACTTTCAAAGTTATAAGAGGAATTATTCGATTTCTTTTTCCTAGACGGCATAATATATATTTTCTAGATTTCTGTCGGTCCCATATCATACCAATTTTTCTATACTAATAGAACCTTATTCTATTTATTTTATCAAAAGGTTGAAATTGCTTTTTTTAAGTTCATTGAAGAAGTTCTATTTGCTCAAAAAATTTCCCTTTCTTTTTTTGCTTGTTCACTACCTGTTTTTTACGTAAAAAATGGAAAAGGAAGTTATGATAAACCTAGAAAAAGTATAAATGAGGAATAGGATCAAGAATCATTATTATTTGGACACAAGAAAGGGATGTGAAAAATTCCTTTTCTTGTGTCGAAGACTAGGAAGACGAATAAAATAATACTTCCTAGAATCCTTTGTTCTCCCTCATTTAGCCTTTGCTTTTCCGCTTACTTATCTTATGCTTGCTTAGTATCTAGTTAAATTTGATTCTATTAGAATAGAAAAAAAGCTATTGATCCACTCTATCACAGTTAAATCTGACAATAATAAGATAATCACACCGCTCCAATTTTATTTATATTTAGATTCAAAAAAATTAGATTAAAAAAACACAAAAGAAAGAGGGGATAAAGTCAAATAGTCTTCTTACCAATAGACATATTATGACTAGAAATGCGGTACAAATAATTCCCAAAATCAGGTATAAAAAAATGGAAAAAGCTCTGTTTTCCATTTTTTTATCATATATCATATATAATTACCAACTTTTATTCGTTTTAAGAACTTGATTTAATAAATTTACAGATCTAGAAATTCATTTCGGACAATTGAACCTTCTCAAACTGTTTCTTTTTAAGAACCAAAAAGATTTGTGCCAAAATAACCAATGCCAAGAAGAACAAAAGGCCTTGGACACGTAATGGGTCTTGAAGTACTATCTCTGAATCCCCCTGACCAAATCCACCCACATTAGGATTACTCGTTAATGGTTGATCAAGTTTGATGGATTCGCCTTCTGAAACAAGAAGTTCTGGTCCTGGAGGTATAATATCAATTACTTGCCGTCCCTCTGACGCATCCGTTATGGTTATTTCGTACCCCCCTTTTTCTTTTCGTATGATCTTGCTTACTATACCTGCTGCTGTAGCATTATAAACCGTATTGTTACTCTTGCTCCCGTCGGGATAAATCTGACCCCTTCCCCTGTTTCCGCCTACATATATGGGATATTTTAAAAAGTGAACATCTTTTTTAGTAGCGGGGTCCGGAGAAAGAATAGGAAAGGTAATTTCACTATATTTCTGACCAGGCACAGGACCTATCACAAGAATATTTTTTTTTGTGGGGCGATAACTCTGAAAAGACAGATTTCCCATCTTTTCTTTCATCTCGGGCGAAATACGATTAAGGGAGGCTAATTCAAACCCCTCGGGTAAAATAAGAACAGCCCCCACATTCAAAGTCCCCTTTTTTCCATTAGCAAGAACCTGTTTTAGTTGCATATCATAAGGAATTCGAACAACTGCTTCAAATACAGTATCAGGAAGTACCGCTTGTGGAACTTCAATATCCACGGGTTTATTAGCTAAATGGCAATTGGCACATACAATACGGCCGGTTGCTTCGCGTGGATTTTCATAACCCTGCTGTGCAAAAATGGGATATGCATTTGAAGTGGATGCCCAAGTTATTGTATATATCATGAGCGATACGTAAATGGAACGAGTAATCTCTCCCTTTATCCAAGAAAAAGTCTTTCTAGTTTGCATGGTCCAATCATTGATCCTGAAAATTTCTACAATAAAATTAGGTAGGTCGCTAGTATAGTTCCCTATCTACGATACTGCTATTTACTGAAATTTTTTTACTACTAAAATAGAAAATATAGTCGAAAATAGAATCCCTTGGATGTATAGAAAAAAGAAATATATATTATATATAGTTATATAGTAAGATTTTGAATGTTTTGCTTATGTACAAAATAACAAACATTCTAATTGGATTCATGGATCATTTTTCAGTCATTCATTGAATGATAAATCACTACAAGTGACGGAGATATGCGATTTAAATAACGGAAAATCCAATATTTAAAAATTGTATCAAGGATGACTGGAAAAGTGGAAACAAGGCCAAATATAATTTGATCTTTATGAGCAAACCCAAAATCTTTGTAGACAGAGCCAATCATTAGTTCCCAGCCGTGGGGTGAATGGAATCCTATACATAAATCGGTTAATAAAAGAATGGAAAAAGCTTTTATTGTGTCGCTTAGGTTATATAGGAATTCTTGAACCCAAGAATTAAAAAGAATAAGTTCTTCATTACTTAAAATAGAATAACCACTTAGAATAACGAAACAGATTATATTTGCCGAGAAGTGAAAAATCGTATGGATATGATTCTCATTGTGCATCTTGATCAATTGGATCGTTTCTTTGTGGATTCCGATACGAAACTCTTGTAGATGTGTTTCCGGATATTCCTTTATCATTTCGTCCAAGCGAACGAGTTCCTCAAATTCTATGAATTTTTCTAGAATACCTTTTTCTTGGATATCATTTAAAAAAGTTTCGGATTTACTAGTATTACACCAATTAATAACCCACGATTCCAAACTTTTATTAAATAAAAAAGAGATCCACCAGGGCAAAAAAACTATAGATGTAAGATATAGAAGGGGAATAAATTTTTTTTTTTCATTTTTTCGTCTGTGAATTTTTAATGAACCCACCTCGGTTATCGATTCTATATGATCTAATGTTTTTATTAAACATAAGTTCTATTACGGCGGCTTCGGACTTATGAATCTATTCCCCGTTTTTTATTTGTGAGTTAGTGGTTAGTCCTTGACTTTTGAAAAAATAAAAAAAAAAACATTGTTTCTAGGTATATCAATTGCTCAAATTCAGATTTCTAGATGAAAGAATTCCGTTCTATCAACAAAACAAATATTTCGAAAAAGGAAGACTCTTGGGTTTTTTCGCTCCTGCTAAGAAAATGTTCATTATTCATTATTCAGCTCATTTCAAAATACTTCAATTGGTACACGCAAAAAATAGGCCAATTCCGCTACTTTTTGCTCAATCTCTCGTGGAGTCAAATTCTCATCAGTACGAGTCAAAGGAATGGACCCCCGGCCTCTGATTTCCATATAAAGGACACACCGAGCATAAATACCCTCTTTAACTTCTATTCTAATAGACTGAATATCTTTCATAAGGAATCGGAGTAAGATGCGACGATTTTTTCCAGGAAATCCCCAGCGAAAAATACACACTATTTCTTCTTTTCTATCGAATCGATCATAACCACTACCTACATTCCAAAAAATTGTGGACCACAAATACGAACTAATAAATAGACCTGCAATCCCATAGAAAGACATCACGATTCCTTGTGGAAAAAAAATGATTTGCTGAGACGGAAATAAAGATATCAAATTTCTGCCAAGATAACTGGAAATTCCAACCAAAAAAAATCCCAATGAACCTAAAAAAAGTATAAAGGCCCAGCAGAAATTACTTGTTTTTCGAGACCCCACTATAAGTTCTATCCATATACGTTCTGATCGCCAACTCATACTAGATTCAGTTGCTTTTTATTTGAAGTGGGAAACTCGCCCAAATGAATTTGACTTTCTTTTTTTTTTTTCGAAGTAACTTTCACCAACTCGCATTATTCTGATGTGAATCTTTAGGAGGAATTTGTCGAATTCGTTAGATTAAAAAAAAGAGAGCCCAGCCTCCTCATATAATCCCATATCTGCACATATATAAAAATATCAGCTTTGCATTTCTTTCAGGTATCCGCCACAGTCTCGATTTATTTTCAAATAGCCTAGTTACTTATAGATCTAGTTACTTATAGATCTAGATCATATTTACGCCTGCATAAAAACCCTTTCATTTTCATTTATATTTTCGGGGAGCTGTCTGCATGTTATATCATATTATACTAAACTAAATAGATATCTGTATTATGATCCAAGTCTAAGTCTTGAAAAAATAAATAAATAAATGAAATCTACCCCTATCAGACCTAATCGGATCTAAAAAATCTTGTTTTTTTGAACATGAAGAGATAAAGAAGCCATCGTCATTGCCGGAAATACTAAGCCTACTAAAGGCACAAAAATGGGGGGTAAGTTGTTGAGAATTGTCATAGAATGGGTACCTCGATTTGATATTTGTATTTGTACCTGTTATTTTTTATTTCATTTTATTATTCTATTTACTATTTATTATTACTATTTATTACTATTTAATATATTAATTTTTGAATTATATTCCATTTTAATTCTATTCTTTTATTTTAATATTTTAATTATTATTTTAATTCTATTCTTTTATTAATATTTTTTTATTAATATTTTATTAATATAAATTATTTATTAATTTAATAATTATAATTTATATATAATTTATATAATTGATTTTATAATTTATTAAATAATTTATATAATTGATTTTATAATTTATTAAATAATTTATTAATTTAATTTATATTTCTTTTTTTATTTAATATTTCATTTTAATTATATATTATTTTATTATATATTATTATTTTATTATATTATATATTATTTTATTATATATTATTATTTTATTATATATTATTAATTTTATTATATATTATATATTATTATATATTATTTTAATTATATTAATTAATATAATTTTATATATATTTTTTTTTTTAATTTTAATTATATATTATTTAATATTATTTTATTTAATATTGTTATTTAATAATTTAATATTATTTTATAATATTATTTTATTTAAATTATTTTATTTAAATTATTTTATTTAATATTATTATATTATTTTAATTATATTAAAATATTAAATTGAAATTATATGAATTATATTATATTCATTTTGATTTTTATATTATATTAATTTTTAAATATTTAATTATATTAATATATTTTAATTTATATTAATATATTATATTTAATATATTATATATTTATTATATATTAATATATTAATAATATATTAATTATTTTATTAATAATATATTAATTATTTTATTCTATTATTAGTTACTATAATTAGTTACTATATTATTAATATTATTAGTTATTAGATTATTAATATTATTAGTTATTAGAAATATTTCTTATAATCATTAAAATTCGTTTATAAATATACTAAGTATATCTAAGTGAGTATATATATATAATAAAGTGCAAAGAGTGTAGAACTAACTAAATGATTTATTCATATTTCTACATGAAATATATATGATATGTTATTCTTCTTTTATTATCTTTTTTCTTGTTTTATACTTATAACTTTCATTTTTTCATTTTACTTTACTAAATTTAACAAAAATAAAAAATCAAATAAATAAAGAGTTTTTCAGGTTATAAATTCCCCAAAATTCGTTATAATTTATAATCTGATCCGTCGATTTTTATTTTAGTAAAAAGGGATCCTCGGGAGATATATAAATATGCAAAACTCTATATTTTCTATGCATAGGTAAGAAAAAACATGAAATTCATTTTATTTATTATACGTTGTCCCCTTTTTTCACGAAAAGAAAAAAAGAATTCACTCCTTTTTCTTGTTGATAGGGGTTTCTTAATTAGTAATCAGGAATATCGGTAAAAAAATTATCTGCATGATTCTTTTTATAATTTACCTACAATTTACTCTTATATTATGTCACTAAAAAAACCATTCTTCGGATTTTTCCTTTGATTCTGTTAAAAAAAAATACCTACTCGCCAGAAAAAGAAAAAAAAACTAATTTAATTAATTTAACTTCAGACTCTACTTGATTTATGATTCAAAGGAAAGAAATCGTGGAGCCGAAGTAACTCATTCAGAACGCCTTTTAAAGGATTTCGCGGTACGATTGAATCAAATAAGCCCTTATGGAATAAAAATTCAGCGGATTGTGAACCTTCAGGTACTGTCTTATTCAATGTTTGTTCAATTACTCTTTTACCCGCAAATGCAATATAGGCGTTAGGTTCAGCAATAATGATATCCCCCAACATACCAAAACTAGCCGTAACCCCACCAGTTGTAGGAGATGTAAGGATTGATACATAAAATAACTTTTTATTCGACTGATAATCATATAAAGCAGAAGATATTTTAGCCATTTGCATCAAGCTCAAACTTCCTTCTTGCATCCGTGCTCCTCCGGAAGCACACACTAAAATAAGAGGTAAAAGTTTATTGGTAGCATACTCGATCAAACGAGTGATTTTCTCACCTACTACGGATCCCATACTACCCCCCATAAACTGAAAATCCATAACCCCAATTGCTACGGGAATGCCATTTAGTTGACCTGTGCCTGTTTGAACGGCTTCGGTTAATCCTGTCTTTCTTTGATAAGAATCAATACGATCTTTATAAGGTTCCTCTTCTGAATGAAATTCAATAGGATCCAGAGATACCATATCTTCATCCATAGGATCCCAAGTGCCTAG
>CANTUR010001441.1:15000-22500 GCA_947683625.1 Mallotus nudiflorus
TTAATAGTAATTAATATAGTAATATATATATATAAATAAACATTAAAAAAAAAAATAAACATTTCAAATTTCTAATAGAATTTATTTCTAATAGAATCTAATAGAATTTAGATAATTTAGATTTAAGAATTTAGATAATTTAGATTTAATTTAGATAATTTAGATTTATTAGATTTAAGAATTTAGATAATTTCGATTTATAAATTCTAAACAAAGAAACAAAAAATGGAAAGAAAAAATGAGAATTCCATTTTGAATTCCCCTCTTTTCTTTTAGGGCGAATCAAAAGTAAAGTAAAGTGAAAAGAAAAAAAAGCGGGGAAAGAAATAAACATAATGGAAAATTTTTAGTCCTGGATGATTGAATCAAAATAAATTGTTGTTTTGACTAACCGATTATGAATGAGTTTGGAATGAATTCCAATTCGACTTGACTAATCTAATATATTTTCCACAGTCATAGGAGTGCGCCTATGTTTCTGATTTACGAATATGATATATTTTGGGCATTTCTAATAATATCAAGTATTATTCCTATTTTAGCATTTCTAATTTCCGGAGTTTTATCCCCTATTAGCAAAAAGCCGGAGAAACTTTCAAGTTATGAATCGGGGATAGAACCAATGGGCAATGCTTGGTTACAATTTCGAATCCGTTATTATATGTTTGCTCTAGTTTTTGTTGTTTTTGATGTTGAAACTGTTTTTCTTTATCCATGGGCAATGAGTTTCGATGTATTGGGGTTATCCGTATTTATAGAAGCTTTAATTTTCGTGCTTATCCTAATTGTTGGTTCAGTTTATGCATGGAGAAAGGGAGCATTAGAATGGTCTTAGCTCTTGAATATTCCGCAAAAATAATGAAAAAAAAAATAACATTGTAGACAGTTATGAATTCCATTGAGTTTCCCTTACTTGATCGAACAACTCAAATTTCAGTTATTTCAACTACATCAAACGACCTTTCAAATTGGTCAAGACTCTCCAGTTTATGGCCACTTCTCTATGGTACCAGTTGTTGCTTCATTGAATTTGCTTCATTAATAGGCTCACGATTCGACTTTGATCGTTATGGATTAGTACCAAGATCTAGTCCTAGACAAGCGGACCTAATTTTAACAGCCGGCACAGTAACCATGAAAATGGCCCCTTCTTTAGTAAGATTATATGAACAAATGCCTGAACCAAAATATGTTATTGCTATGGGGGCATGTACAATTACAGGGGGGATGTTCAGTACCGATTCTTATAGTACTGTTCGGGGAGTCGATAAGCTAATTCCTGTAGATGTCTATTTACCAGGCTGTCCTCCTAAACCGGAGGCGGTTATAGATGCTATAACAAAACTTCGTAAAAAAATATCTCGAGAAATTTATGAAGATCGAATTAGGTATCAATCGGGGAATGGGTGTTTTACTACCAGTCACAAGTTTAATATTGAACGCGCTACTCATACTGGAAATTATGATCAAGGATTACTCTATCAACCGCCGTCCACTTCAAAGATCCCTCCGGAAACATTTTTCAAATAAAAAAAGGGAAAGGGTCAGTATCGTCTCACGAATTAGTAAGTTAGAGGAAGAATTCATTTGTTTCATTTGTACAGAATAACAAAAAAAGGCAAACCAATCTTCATAAAATTCATCGTGAATGTGAAATACTTATATTATACAAAATAAAAAAAAAAATTATTAAAATTATTATACAAATAAAATTGAAATATTATACAAATAAAATTGAAAATTAAAATGCGGGGGGGAGAAAAAAGATGCAGGGTCGTTTGTCTGCCTGGCTAGTCAAACACGGACTAGTTCATAGATCTTTGGGGTTTGATTACCAAGGAATAGAGACTTTACAAATAAAGCCCGAAGATTGGCATTCCATTGCTGTCATTTTATATGTATATGGTTACAATTATCTGCGGTTGCAATGTGCCTATGATGTAGCACCGGGCGGGCTGTTAGCTAGCGTATATCATCTTACGAGAATAGAGTATGGTATAGATCAACCAGAAGAAGTATGTATTAAGGTATTTGCCCCAAGGAATAACCCTATAATTCCGTCTGTTTTCTGGGTTTGGAAAAGTGCGGATTTTCAAGAAAGGGAATCTTATGATATGCTGGGAATCTTTTATGATAATCATCCGCGTCTGAAACGTATTTTAATGCCGGAAAGTTGGATAGGGTGGCCCTTACGTAAAGATTATATTGTTCCCAATTTTTATGAAATACAAGATGCTCGTTGAATAATAAGAAACTAATCTATGGATAGACTAAATAAAAAAATAATAAAAAAAATAATACAATTAGGGATTCGTTGAATTCTCAAATTTTGAAGATATTTATTTTTGATAAGTCGAGCTAATAGGATGAACTAAACGAAGTCTACATCATGAACTTTGTACCGTGCACATCCCTTAGACGAGCTCTAAAAAGTCACATACCATAGTAGGGAATGAAGAAATAGAAAAAGAATATGAAATCAAATACAAAGTACAAAGAAAGAGGATCGGATTCTATTTATATTGTATCTGAGACGAATCTTCAATATTTCCACCCCTCAACTCCTATCGACTAGACTTTTAGATCTTTTAACTAACTTTAGTTAGTTTAACCTTTCAAGTCTATATAAAGTATTAACATTCTTTTTGATCGAGAGGAGCCGCATTATGAACAAATCAAATAAAAAAGAAGAGGAAACATAATCTAATTTTTTTTACATCCTTTTTTTATAACATAAGCGCTTTACTCATCTAAAAAGGTTATATCTCCCGACAGCCAGATGGATAAGTTAAGTGTATATCATGATCTATACTATTAATGAATATGTATGTCGATCTATATCAGATCTATATCAATTCACTATATCAATTCATTAAGTTGTGGAATAGATACTCATACACAAATTAATCATGTGCCAGGAACCAGATTTGAACTGGTGACACGAGGATTTTCAGTCCTCTGCTCTACCGGCTGAGCTATCCCGACCATTTTCGCCGCGGCGTCTTCCTCATTTTACTAAACGACTTTGGTCTATGTCAATTTTAAAAAGACGAAAAAGTATTCTAAAGTCTTATCCAGACCCGGAATGTTTTGTATCTTTAAAAAAAACGAACAAAAAGACGACTTCGTAAAGTAAATTTCAGTTGGAATAATGATTTGGATTGTTAATCATTAATCATTCCATTGGAAAATGAAATGTGGGTTTCTTGTTTTGCTCAAAGATGTTCATTTTTATGTATATGTATAGCAGATCTATTCCAAGACTTGATACAGCCCGGATATGTTTGGGAAAGACTCGCATGAATGAGAAAGAAAAGATAACGAAATTGGAACCGTTAACGAAAAGAGAGAATAGGATGGATAAAAAGAATTAAGGAGTCGAGCGGACCTTTTTTTGGGGATAGAGGGACTTGAACCCTCACGATTTCTAAAGTCGACGGATTTTCCTCTTACTATAAATTTCCTTGTTGTCGATATTGACATGTATAATGGGACTCTATCTTTATTCTCGTCCGATTAACCAGTTATCTATCAGACTATGGAATGAATGATGTGATCAATTAATATTCAATCCTTTCTTCAGCTTGGAATCAATTCAAATCAAAACGATTTTTTTTTTCATTTTTCATATAAAGATAAAAAATAATAGAAAGATAAAAAATACGGATTCGGTCCCCTATTAATCATCTGAAAAATTATTTCAGTATGTATCCGTATGTATATACGGTTTTTATCCTTTTTTTATCCTTTCTGGAATTTTGACGGAAGGATTTCTTTACTTTACTAATGCAACACAGTCAACTCTGTTTGTTAGAACAGCTTCCATTGAGTCTCTGCACCTATCCTTTTTTTTATTCTGTATTTATGAACCCTTATTTGTTTTCGGAAAACAGGATTTGGCTCAGGATTGCCCATTTTTAATTCCAGGGTTTCTCTGAATTTGAAAGTTATCACTTAGTAAGTTTCCATACCAAGGCTCAATCTAATTAAGTCCGTAGCGTCTACCAATTTCGCCATATCCCCGTTTTGAGATTCAAATCTTATTATTACCCCTCTGTCATTTATATTCTATTGGAACTGTTGAAGTTATTAGATACCGATTCCTATAAAAATTCCTATAAAAAAAATGTTTCCTCTTCTTTTTTTTCTTGTCTATCGTCTTTCATCTCTATCAGAGATCCTTCTTTAGTTTAATCTAATCAGAAATTGATTCTAATCAGAAAGGATTCTATCATTTCTCTATCCGCAATTCAATATAAATGTATATATACCACGTTTCTTATATCTACTTCTCTTACGCTCATTTTTTCTCGTGCATTTTTGAATACTCGAACGGTCGATTCTTTTTCTTTTTTCTATATTCATTTTTTTTCTATATTCATATTAAGTATGAATAACTAATAATGTAATGAAAAGAATAAAATAAAAAGTTAATAGCCAAGATTCCACCAATTTACTAAATTCCTATGCATGTACAATTTCGGTTATGTGAGCCCGCTTAGCTCAGAGGTTAGAGCATCGCATTTGTAATGCGATGGTCATCGGTTCGACTCCGATAGCTGGCTTTTCTCTATTTGTTTGATTTGTTACATAGTTGATAATGTTTTTTTGAAATCAAAGAATATTGAAAAAGCTTCGTTCCCTTTTGCCAAGGGTGACTAATTATTATGTGTATGTGGTAGGAACTTCAAATTATGAATATGAATAAAAGTTAGAGTAGTTAAATCTCTGCAGAACAAATCAAGAACAAGAAAAGGACCCTTTTTCTATACTTCTATATACATTATTTATATACATTATTGGTTTCTATATTTATATACATTATTGGTTTCTATATACTTCTATATACATTATTGGTATATATACAAAATACATTATTGGTATATATACAAAAAGATCCGGATATTTATATGATCCATCTCATTATTATTTGTAGTATACTACTTCAGTAGATTTTGCTTCATTTATCATATTTATCCTTTAGTTCAGTTTTAATTTAGGTTTTTGATTTTGAAAATTCAATAAAATTAAGGAGTTTTTATGTCACGTTACCGAGGGCCTCGTTTCAAAAAAATACGCCGTCTGGGGGCTTTACCGGGACTAACTAGTAAAAGGCCTATGGCTGGGAGCGCTCTTAGAAATCAAGTGCGTTCCGGTAAAAAATCTCAATATCGTATTCGTTTAGAAGAAAAACAAAAATTACGTTTTCATTATGGTCTTACAGAACGACAATTACTTAAATACGTTTGTATCGCCGCAAAAGCTAAAGGGTCAACAGGTCAGGTTTTACTACAATTACTTGAAATGCGTTTGGATAACATCCTTTTTCGATTGGGTATGGCGTCAACTATTCCCCAAGCCCGCCAATTAGTTAATCATAGACATATTTTAGTTAATGGTCGTATAGTAGATATACCAAGTTATCGCTGCAAACCCCGAGATATTATTACAGCGAGGGATGAACAAAAATCTAGAGCTATGATTCAAAATTATCTTGAGTCATCCCCCCAGGAGGAATTGCCAAAACATTTGACTCTTCACCCATTTCAATATAAAGGATTGGTCAATCAAATAATAGATATTAAATGGATCGGCTTGAAAATAAATGAATTGCTAGTGGTAGAATATTATTCTCGTCAGACTTAACTCTAACTAAAATAAACAAGGGTTCGGATAATTTTGCCCCCTATCGCTTAAGTAAAGAAACCAAAAAAAGTAAGGGTTTGATTTGGTCGGGGGGTTTTCTACCATTCATATATTATAGAACGATAGGGATATTTTCATTCCTTTCCAATTTTTCCAGTATTTTTTGTATCGCAGAAATTAGGAATAGAAAATCTATATCAAGGAAAGGTTTAACTGTTGGAATAAAGGTATCCATTGTTATGTGATTTGATACATTGCGTTCAGTAACATTGATAAATTAGGTGAAGGTACGGAAAGAGAGGGATTCGAACCCTCGGTAAACAAAAGCCTACATAGCAGTTCCAATGCTACGCCTTGAACCACTCGGCCATCTCTCCTACATAATGATAATGATTAGGGCCCCGAAACCGAGTGAATCGCGAGTCATTCATATTAGATTGTTGAATAGGTGTGGTACGTACAATCAATTCTAACTAATAAAAATAGAAAATTTTGAATCAAATAAAGAACTTTCCTTCGAAATTGGGGGATAAAGAAAATTTTTTTGTTTTGTGAAAAACTCTTTCTTAAAAGCAATAAAGATATGTATCCATTTGTGTTTGTGAAGATGGCCCTTTCGTCTTTTTTTGATATCTAGACCGGCTTAAATCATTGGGTTGGAACGATTTTTTATGTTATTTTGTACCGTACAACTACTTTTTGTGGAATCATTTTCTCATGAGAAGTAATTAAAAGAAATTATAAAATGGATTGCTACTTATGCCTAGATCCCGGATAACTGGAAATTTTATTGATAAGACCTTTTCAATTGGAGCCAATATCTTATTACGAATAATTCCGACAACTTCGGGAGAAAAAGAGGCATTTACTTATTACAGAGATGGTGTGATTTGATTTTTTTATTTACTGCTTAAAGTCTTAGGAGAAAGACACATTAGTCGGGATAGAAAGATTTGAAACAACTCTACACTTGTTGAAGGTGAAGTTTATAAGTTTATATAAAAAAAAATTCCTTCTGTCGGGTATCTCCGGTTAATGCAGCCTCAGATGCTTCAATTGTCAATTCTAGCATTGAACGTAAGGTTACACCTACGGCTATTGGGTTCTGTATTGCAGTGCATACCCCACTAGTACCAATAAGTGGCATAGAGGAAGAAGCACTACGCCCAGGAATCAACAACACGAAAACTTTGTTAGAAATTATCCCTTTTCTTTATTGGGATCGGGACTAAGAAAAATGGTTGGGACAACAAATATCCATCTCGTTTGTACTTTGGATACCCGTATAACCATCGAAGACTGTTGAAGTGACTAATTCCTAGAAATTAAGGAAGATTGAGCACAAAGAAATTGTTGGAGTTAACTTAATATTTTTATCTAGTATCAACATGCTTGATGTTAAGAAAAGATCTTTTGCAGGAAGGTTGGCTAGAGATTTCTTGTAAAAACACTAGCCCCGCGCAGTTCATAATGAGAAGATTTCACTCTCTTTTTTATTCTATGTATTATTCTCATTATGAACATAAGGGAGGAGCCGTATGAGATGAAAATCTCACGTACGGTTCTGGAACGGAGATTCTTTGAATCGAATAACGACCGTAACGGATGTCTGCTCAATCCGAAGGAAATTATGCGGAAGCTTTACAGAATTATTATGAAGCCATGCGGCTAGAAATTGATCCCTATGATCGAAGTTATATACTCTATAATATAGGCCTTATTCACACAAGTAATGGGGAACATACAAAAGCTTTGGAATATTATTTTCGGGCACTAGAACGAAACCCCTTCTTACCGCAAGCTTTAAATAATATGGCCGTGATCTGTCATTACGTGCGACTATCTCCATTATAG
>CANTUR010001441.1:30000-35236 GCA_947683625.1 Mallotus nudiflorus
ATTTTATTACATTTTTTATTTGTACTAGATTCATTTATAATAATTTTTTTATTCTAATTCTAATTATATTAGACTCAATTTTCTCAATTTTACATTTAATTCCATTTACAAATTACAAAAAAAAAAAGTTTGACCCCTCCCTAAAATTTGATAATTTTTTGTTTTCTTTATTTGTATTTTGCATTTTGGGAACTTAGACTTATATTGAATTTTAATGTGTTTCGAAACCCGAAAGAATTCGGGGGAGGGGTCATTTTCATTTCATTTTTTTATCTAAAACAACTAGGTTTAAGAGATGAGAGAATTAAGGATACCTACCAGAAAAACTAATACAATCCATAATGATGTACCGGAAAATACAACATTTTTATTACTCGACCAACCATCAGGAGAAGAAAAAACAACGGGTACACTAATCAGTAAGATTGATGAAGTAACAATTAATGCAAAAACAGCCAATTGGAAAGCAATAGTCATGTTTCTAATCCTCCAAGCTACCAACAAAAGAACTATACCATTTGATCCCTCTATCAGTCAAAAAAAAAATTGTAAAAAATGCATCATGGGGGGATTGTGCCATGAATCCATTGATTCTATATGACTTATGCCTACTCTTTCCCGTTTTAGGAGGGCAAGAGTAGTTTTTTACTTCACAAATGGTCATGCTAGATCCTGCATCTATCTATATATTACAGATGGAAAAATAGACTTATCGACTCACATCTAATATCTTTCTCTTTCTATAGTACAGTGATGGTATCAACCCCGATGGCCATGTTCTATTCGATTCGCCAGAATAAAAATAAATTCAATATAGTAAAATAGAAATTACCTTTCGGAGAGATGGCCGAGTGGTTGATAGCTCCGGTCTTGAAAACCGGTATAGTTTGCAAAGAACTATCGAGGGTTCGAATCCCTCTCTCTCCTTTTCTCGATGAATAGATTTATGTCTTTATTGGTTTTGACCGGCCCAGTATCATAAATGTAAATGGCTCGGCTATGCGGGATAGCCGAGACAGAAAAAAAAAATAGATTAGATCTAAATGAGTTGAAAAGTATTCCTTTTTCTTTCTTTTCAACTCATTTAGATCTAATCCACCCAATCAATATGTATTGTAGAATCAAATTGATTCCTACTTGAAGTATTGGATCTCTTGTCTCAGTTAGTTAAGAGGAGTCATGGAAAGAACAGGTTCAAAATCACGATCAATTCCCTTTTCAAATCCTGCTGCAGCTGCACGAGCCCTTCCTGCGTGCCATAAATGACCTACGAACAGGAAGAACCCTAGAACAAAATGAGAAGTAGCTAACCAACTTCTAGGAGAGACATAGTTGACTGCATTGATCTCGGTAGCTACGCCACCTACAGAATTTAACGAACCTAAAGGCGCGTGGGTCATATATTCTGCGGAACGGCGTTCTTGCCAAGGTTGTATGTCTTTTTTCAACCTACTCAAGTCCAAACCGTTTGGACCTCTTAGAGGTTCTAACCAAGGAGCACGCAGATCCCAAAAACGCATAGTTTCGCCTCCAAAAATGACTTCTCCGGTAGGCGAACGCATTAAATATTTACCTAACCCGGTAGGTCCTTGAGCGGATCCCACGTTAGCCCCAAGGCGCTGATCTCTAACTAGAAAAGTAAAAGCTTGAGCTTGAGAAGCTTCTGGTCCAGTAGGCCCGTAAAACTCACTAGGGTAAGCGGTATTATTGAACCAGACAAAGCAACAAGCAATGAAACCAAAAACAGATAAAGCACCTAAACTATAAGACAAGTAGGCCTCTCCAGACCATACAAGTGCACGGCGAGCCCATGCAAAGGGTTTGGTTAAGATATGCCAGATTCCACCTAATAGACAAATGGAACCTAACCATACATGCCCTCCAA
This sequence comes from Mallotus nudiflorus, assembly GCA_947683625.1. NCBI lineage: Eukaryota > Viridiplantae > Streptophyta > Magnoliopsida > Malpighiales > Euphorbiaceae > Mallotus > Mallotus nudiflorus. The sequence continues at coordinate 31,886 of CANTUR010001441.1, forward strand.
TTATATCTTCCAAATCGTCCACACTAACAATCCACCCTTCTCCTCCAAAAGGGGATTTTAGTAAATAACCAAAAATAACACTTGGGCTAAGGGTTAAGTTGGTAATTTTTCTTACATCTCCCCCCCCCGAAGCCCAGGTATCATATACACCTCCAAAATAAAGAGCCTTGAATACTAGAAGAAAAGCACCTATACCTAGCAAGATTAAGTGAATACCTAAAATTGTTGTCATTTTATTTCTATCTTTCCATACATAACCAAAAAATGGAAAAGATTCTTCAAGAGTCTCAGGACCCAGAAGTGCATGATAAATACCGCCAAATCCCAATACTGCAGAGGAAATTAAGTGAAGTACACCAGATACAAAGTATGGAAAGGTGTCTATAACTTCCCCACCAGAACCTACCCCCCAACCTAGAGTAGCTAGGTGGGGAAGTAAAATTAATCCTTGTTCATACATTGGCTTCTCCGGTACGAAATGAGACACTTCAAATAGGTTCATTGCTCCGGCCCAGAATACGATTAATCCAGCATGGGCTACATGAGCTCCCAGTAGTTTACCGGATAAATTGATAAGTCGGGCATTCCCGGCCCACCAAGCGAAACCGGTGGTTTCTTGGTCGCGACCGGCTAAAGATAAAGTTCCATTAAAGAGCGTTTCCACGTGGTAGAACCTCCTCAGGGAATATAAGGTTTTCATGAGGCTGATCTTGAGCCGCCATCCAAGCCCGAATACCCTCGTTTAAGAGAATATTTTTAGTGTAGAAAGTCTCAAATTCAGGATCTTCTGCTGCACGGATTTCCTGAGAAACGAAGTCATAGGCACGTAGATTCAGAGCCAGACCGACTACTCCAAGAGCGCTCATCCATAAACCGGTTACGGGTACAAATAACATAAAGAAATGTAACCAACGTTTATTGGAAAAAGCAACCCCAAAGATTTGAGACCAAAAGCGGTTAGCGGTGACCATTGAATAAGTTTCTTCAGCTTGAGTTGGGTTAAAAGCACGGAATGTATTTGCACCATCACCGTCTTCAAATAAAGTATTTTCTACAGTAGCACCATGAATAGCGCATAGCAGAGCAGCGCCCAATACGCCGGCAACTCCCATCATATGAAATGGGTTCAACGTCCAGTTATGAAACCCTTGGAAAAATAGGATGAATCGAAATATAGCTGCTACACCAAAACTGGGCGCAAAAAACCAACCAGACTGACCTAGTGGATAAATCAGGAATACAGAAACAAAAACAGCAATTGGACCAGAGAATGCGATTGCATTATAAGGTCGCAATTGCACAGATCGAGCAAGTTCAAATTGACGTAACATAAAACCTATTAGCCCGAAAGCGCCGTGGAGAGCAACAAAAGTCCACAAACCACCTAATTGACACCAACGAGTAAAATCTCCTTGTGCTTCAGGACCCCATAGTAATAACAAAGAATGTGCTAAACTATTAGCAGGAGTAGAAACTGCGGCGGTTAAGAAGTTGCAACCTTCCAAATAAGAGCTAGCCAACCCATGGGTATACCATGAGGTTACAAAGGTTGTACCTGTGAACCAACCCCCTAAGGCGAAATAGGCACAAGGAAAGAGTAATAGACCCGACCAACCCACAAAAACGAAACGGTCTCTCCGTAACCAGTCATCCATAATATCAAATAAATCATTTTCGTCTTTGGTAAATTTACCAAGGGCTATAGTCATAGTGATCCTCCTATTCAACTACTTCAACCATTTCCGAACACCTCATAGCATTTTCAGGGCCTTTGGCGCTTCTATTATTTATATCATTTCTGTATGATTTGATTTCTCGTACAATGCCCTTTTTAATTTCTAATGGGTTTCGAAGAAAAAAATTCTTTATCGGTCCATAACCTGACTTAGGTAAATTCATGAATTCAATTCAGTTATTCCTTTTTATAGTCTTAATAACCATATGAACCATAAATTTTTTTATGACTCATCCAATCAATTAGATAGATGAATTTTATTAAAAGAACTGGTCAAGGAACAAGTCAAGTCATCTCCCTCTACTTACGAGCAGATCCTCAGATTTATTTCTCTCATTCTATAAAACTAATCTTATTCTTGGATCTTGTTCATGAGATTTCTAAAAATCTATATTTTTACGTATTCTTTTAATTTCTATGTGCATTAAACTGCTACAGTATCCTATATTTTATTATTTTATACTTTATTCTTTCTCACCAGCTTTCTTATATTTCTTTGCAAGAAAGATACTTCGACTATTTTTTCTACTTAATATCTGTCAGAAAATAAGAAAGAGAATGAATTTTCTTATTATTTTCTTATTATTCAATTTTCAATTCAATACAATATTAATATTAAATAAATAGACAACTTTAAATGCAAATGAAAGGATTTTAAAATGAAAATATTTTTCTCACCCCTATATTCTACATTACATTGTCGGAATAAAAAAATATTGTATTTATCGATATGAGAATATTTGGTACAGGAAGCCGCGAATATATCAATCTTATTATATATCAATCTTATATGTATAAATAGCAATATAAATAGATCTTGTGTTCTGGAATCAAAGAAAGATAGTTAAAAGTATCTTCTATGTCTTATGTTATGACTTCGAATAAACTTTTTTATGCAGGAGGGGAATAGTTATTTATTCCTATAAAATAACTAGGAGCAAGAAGATTTAATCAGAAATATCGACAGATTTTTTTTCGGAGTCCAAAGAAAAAGAAATAGGAAAATGAAAGAAAAAGCAGAGCTACTGTTTCAATTTCATCTATATCCAAATCCAATTTTACTATCAGAATAGTAGATATAGTCATGATGGAATAGGTTAGGTCCACTTACTTTTTCTTTTATTGATTTCTATTTCTAATCTAATCTTTACAATTGATTTGATTGGAATAAAGTAAAATAAGAGAATTTGGTGATTTAAGAGCCAATTTCTCATTATTCATATTAATATAATAAACAAATGTTCTACTTTATAATTTTATAATTATATTAATTTTATAACTTTATAATTCTATTTTCGAATATATTCTATATATAATATTTTCTAAATAAATAAAATAGAGTCTAATCAAAATAGACTATACTATAATTACTATAATTTTATAAATATACTAATATAATTTTATAAATATACTAATATTTTCTAAAAATATACTAATATTTTCTAAAAATATACTAATATTTTAAGATATACTAAATATTTTAGTTAGCAAAAATCATTATATTATTTATATTATAATATTAACTATTATTTATATTATAATATTAACTATTATTTTATTTATATTATTATAATATTAACTATTATTTTATTAAATATTAATTAATAATTAAAAAT
>CANTUR010001442.1:0-162500 GCA_947683625.1 Mallotus nudiflorus
ATATAATAATAATTATAATATATATTATTATTATTATTATATATTATTATTATTATTATCATTATCACTATTATTATTGTTAGCATTATTGTTAATTGTATTTTATTAGGTTTAGTAATATTATTATGTGTTATTGTGTTATATGCATGTGTTGTATATATAATATATATATAAAGAAAAAAATTGGGTTAAACTCATTTTCTCTCTCCCTCTTTCTTTTTATTTATTTTCTTTTTCTTTTTCTTTTTCTTTTTCTTCTTCTTCTTCTTCTTCTCTTGCCCTTTGCCATTACGACGCCTGAAGCTTCACCAATGCCACTAGCCACCACTTGATCAACTCCGGAGCTCATCGCCACCTCCTCCTTCCCTTCTACCGCTCCAGGTCACATCAGAAGCCGTCGGAACCGCCAGAACCAACAGTTGCCACTAAGAGGCTGCCCTTGTTACTAGTGGTGCTTCCAGCCATCCTAGCTCGTCGCTCCATCTCATCTGACTGCTTGAACTCCAATAAGTTCATTTACAAGCTCGTTTGAGCTTAAATCCCCTTGTTTTTGAGTTTATAGCTATATTTTAGTTTGTGTTTTAGGGTTTTGATTTGTTTTGAACTTGATATTGATTGATTTACAAATTCTTACTTTACAAATGTTGATCATGGCAACTTAATCTTCCTAAAAATAATTTTTAAATTTTTTGAATTAATTTGAATTATGGGTAATTTTTTATTATTTTAATATTAAATATTGAATTTTTGATAATTATGTTAATTAATTATTTTTAATGGACATTTAGTTAAATTAGTGTTATTAATTTGAGTTAATAATTTAGAATTATTAAAATAATTTTTATTGAATTTATATAATTTTTGAGAATATTATTGGTATTATGTAAATATTGGATAATGAGTTAATTGTATATTTTTGTTGATATTATAGTTAAATAATATGTTTTAAATTATTTTAGAATTATATAGGGTATTAAAATGATTTTTATAAATCATTTACTATATTTAACTAATTAATACTAATTTCTGAAAATTATATTCAAATCATATATTATTTACTATTTTAGTGATTAATTGATTTTTAAATACTTTTATTATATAATTAAGTTATTTGAGTAATTAAAAGTGAATTTTACTATTATTTGTGGAATATTAAAAAAATTGATTTTTATTAATAATTATTATTATTGAGATTTTTTATTTAATTATTGTGAATGAAGTACTATATTTAATGATTTAATGTTTAAATATTATTATTTTGGTATTTTATGGATATTTATGGAATTTAATGATTTTTAATATATTATTATTTTATATTGATTTATTGATCAATGTGAACCTCGATGAGGAAATTGTGCAGTTCGGGGTCCTAACACGAGGTGTTGAGCTTTGTGGTATTAGAAGTGTGTTTTCCTTACAGGATCGGCTCTACTGTTAGTAGAGAGATGTCCATTTTACAGAGGAGGTTCTACCAAATTTTTGGTAGAATTCTCGTAAAACGTGACATCGGGTCGATCCTGAATTTTTGTGTTTGTCTAGATTTTGAATTCCTAGATCGAGTCTTCCTTTATAATTCTTAGAAGTACAAGTTAGAAATAATTCTGATTATTATTGTCACGACCCAAAACCAGGGCCATGACGGCGCTAGGGAATGGGAATTCTTTCGAATCCGGAACCCGTAGCAAGCCTAAAAATAAAATAAAACATGCAATAGTAATAATAACAACACAATTAAATTAAATACTGTGCAGCGGAATACATCATAAATATAAAATAATAATCCACCACGGGATTTAAATCAAATCCTTGTCTTATATATACTAAATCCTTTAATACAAGTTTCAATTCAATTCTTAAATACATAACTCACACAAATATATACATAAAACCCACAATTATTTACAACTACTGCAGTGTCTAGATTGTAAAAATAAAAACTCAAGACTAAAATAAGCAGTTTACATAAAGAAGCTGGGACGGAAGAGACATCCGGCGTACAGGCCTGCTACTGAGGTCTGAAGACGATGACTCTCCTAAAAAATAGTCAACGGAGGGGAGTCAGACCCTTATTGAGTGAATTACTATAATATATATACATGCATACTAAATGACAATGCATACAATCAACATTATATATCTAATATGTATATATACAGGCAAATACACACAGATGCAATAAAATCATTTTATATATATTTCATTGAAAATCATCGTTTATGAAGGACCAAATAGAACCCTAGAAAATCGCAACCTCACAACAGTGTTAGACAACACTCTAGCCATACAAGCTCACTTATTCCAAATATGGTCACTTGATCCATTTAGACAGTAGACTGGCCCCGAGACACTAAGTTAACCGAGCTCCAGCAGTCTGACTGTCAGTGTGATTGGCCCCGAGACACTTGGTCAACCGAGCTCCAGCAATCACACTCCAAATCATTTCTCACACATCAAATAATCAAATCAATCAATATCCTCAATAGGTTAGTAATATAGCCTAAATGCTATAAGCGTACCGGTACGTACTTTGTCCTAGTGCTGCCCCACTAGGTAGCACGTTCTATCGATATCCTTCATTAAAATATAAAGCATACATTCTTAAAAACAAATGATGCATGAACTTAAATAAATAGCAACATAAACCATATATATACTAGAAATATACCAAAAGTAAACCAGGTATATTTGGAGTATATATACGTCAAAGAAATCCATATAGATTATAAAATAAACTAGACATATATTGAAAAACATTTTAAACTTAATTTATTAGCAAAACATGCATATAATTGAAAATATACCGAAAATAAACCCAAAATAAACTAAAAATAAAACTCAAATACTAATCCAAATTATTTATGCATATTAATCAAAATAAAACCATACATTTCTAAATCATGCACCCTAAAGCATATATATATATAATAGTAACTCACACTTAGTGCGCTCCTCGAGATGGGTCGCGACGGGCCTGGTCCACTAGCCCTCAGTCTCGGTGTAACTAAACACATAAAAATAATAGACATCAAAATAAACCTAACAGAAAATCTAGACCTCGATCTAGAATATTGGACACATAATCAAATTAGAGTTCAACCCGGACATTGCATTTTACGAGAATTCTATCAAAAATTCGGCAAAACCTCCCTTGTAAAATGGACATCTCTCTACTCAAAGAGTAGAACCGGCCTTGCAAAGAAATGCACTTCGAAATAGACACAGAAAACACATCCACACACCCCATCGGTCGGACTCCAAACTACAGTTTATCGACCGGGGTTCACAATCACAGAATATATAAAAATACAAAAAATACCCTTATATCATAGAAATACATTTATAAGTAGAAATTACGTAATTACCCTTAAAACAAAAGTAAAAACCGATATAAACTCATTTATTTAGAAAAATCGTATATTATATATATAATTTGAAAATAATTTATGAAAAATAGTTTTAATTAGTTAAAAATACTAAATAATTTGTGGAAATCATTTTTATACCCTAATAACTATCCAAACCAATTTAATTACATTTTAGTCAATTTAGGGTAAAATTATCAAAATACCCGTATAATATAAATATACTAAATTACTCCAAAAATTCACCAAAAATAATATAATTTCACAAAATTAATTTTCTCCACATATTTATCAATAATATCAATAATTAAACTCAATTAACTAATTAATTTCAATTAAAAACACAATTATCCTAGTTTTTCCAAAATACATAACCTAAACAAATTCAAAATAAATACATAGAAATTCATAAAATTCCAAATAAATTTCTATAATTCATTTCAACACCTATAATTATCATAAAACATAATTTCATAATTTAATTAATTAATTTTCGAAATTAGAAAATAATAATAAAATATTCAAAAAATACCCAAAAATTACACATGTAGATTAAGCTAAGGGGAACAACATTTGTGAAGGAAGTTTCCATGAATCAATCAATTAAAATTTCAAAAAAATCAAGAACCCTAAATGGCTGAATTACCAAACTCAAAACCTAAGCAAATCAAGACCATTTTAAGTGAAACAAAGCTTGGAATCACACTCACCCGGAGCTCAAGGAGAAGAAAGAGACTGGCGGTGTCCGAAAATGGTGGCTAGAAATGTCATGAACGACGGTGGCTGGAAATGTCATGAACGACGGTGGCCAAAGTTTCGGCTTCCCAAGCTAATTCCGGCCAAACCTCGACGGAATATGTCACTGCTGGCGGCGGGGAAGGCTGGGGAAGAAGGTGGCACGCCGGGAGGCACACCGACGATGAGGAAACAGGATGGCAGCGACCCGGAACGGTGATGGGAGCGATCGGGAGTGAGGGAGAAAGAAGAATGGCAATGTTGTAAATAAATCAAACTTTATATTTTTGTTTAATATTAAATGTATATATGTATATATATATACTTTACACTATATATTAAAATAATATAAAATCACACACATTAAATATACACCACACACATATAATTTAATATTTAAAAATTTAATACACCTAAAAATAATTAAATAATATTAAAACTAATTAATAAATAATAAAATATTAAGGTAATTAATCAAACCCTAATTAAATAAATACACATATATATTATTTAGTACTTTAAAAATACATATGAGTTCATACAAGTCCATAAATCTATTTAAAATAATTAATAGTAAATTATTTACGTGAAAATTTCCCCGAAAATGCAAGTCCCCGGGAAAATTTTACGTAAAACACTTAAAATAATATACAAAAATTAAAATAACTTTTAAATACATATCAACTCATAAAAATATCATAATTATATACAAAATGATTAACACTGCATATCCCGATGCAGTATTAAAATATTTAAAAACTCAGGATATTACAATTGTTATTATTATTATTATTTATTTTCTAGCTATGCCGAGATTGAGGCCTATCTGACCAGGCTCATCGAGTCAGTCTTGAGGAGTGCAAACTTATGAGTTATTATTTTATATATACATTGCATATAGTGCATGATTATAAATAATTATGTTTTAATATGAATTATTTCATTAAATGGTTTAGTATATTTTTGCTATACTTTTAGTGTATTTTGGTATATTTCGACATATATGCAATGGTATATACTTGATAATTTCTTAATATGCATTCTAGCATATTTTGGTATATTTATGGTTGATTTTAGTTATATGTAGCATATATATACTTAAAATATATTTAGTATATATTTAGTATATTTCTGGTATATATATGGTATATTTCTCTGTTATGAATGTTATTTATGTTTAATTATGAGTTTATTTATTTTCCATAAATATACAATTTTTTTGAAGGATATTAATAGAACGTGCTACCTAGTGGGCTGCACTAGGATTGTGTATGTACCATTCGTTAGATTTAGGATTTTTCATTGTGAGAATCATTTAAGGTTATTAAGAATTGATGTGATTGAGTAGTGTGGTTGCTGGAGCTCGGTTGACCTAGTGTCTCGGGGCCAATCATATTGATTGTGAGACTGTTGGAACTCGGTTGACTTAGTGCCTCGAGGCCAGTCTACTGTCTAAATTGGAATAAGAGAATTTATTTAGAATTAAGTATGCCTGCATGGCTAGTGAAATAATTATTTAAGGTTACGATTATTTTAGGATTCTATTTGATCCTTCAATTAAATAATGTTTTTTACATTATATATATATATATATATATATATATATATATATATATATATATATATATATATAAAGCATTTGTCTTATATCTGTGTGAAATGCGTGTGTATATATATATATATATATTGATGTCTGACTGGATATGTTTTAGATTTCATGTATAAATATTATAATAATTCACTCAGTGAGGTCTGACCACCCTCAATATTTTTTCAGGAGATTCCTCATCGTTAAACCTCAATAGTAAACCTCTATGCCGGACTTCTTCAGCCTCGGCTAGATTATGTAAATTATTTATCTGAACTTTATTGTATTATAGAAAACTACAGTAGTAGTACTTTGTATTTATAGAATGTTGTTTTAGTAACAGGCCTTTCTCTGAATACTGTATGAAAATATTTTTGTTCTATGAAATGACATTTAAGTATTTATTTTTATATCAATTTAAATTTTAATTCTGGCATATTTTTATTATTTGATGTATGCATTTTTATTTTTAAGGCTTGTACAAGTTTCCAGCTTTGAAAGAATTCCCATTCCCTATTACCGATCATGACTCTTCGGTTTGGGTCATGACAAATTTGGTATAAGAGCCCTATGTTATTAGTGTTATGGACCTAGGTTTTCATAGTCGTGTTTTCTTTGAAACTACTGCAGTGAATTAGGTTTCAATCATGTTTTTTATAAGCTTTCCTTGATTTAGTATTCCATGTAATTGTTAGATTGTCTATTTTTTCTGAATCTCTTTTGTTTTGTCTATTTAGAATGAGGAGGTGAGCACGTGTCACTCTACTGGTTGTTGAGGCCAAGGATGATGAGTCCTTTTAGGAAGAGGTTTTACCTCTTGAGCCACTAGCTAGGCATAGAGGTTAAGGTAAAGGTAGACCTCGAGGAGCGATAGGTCGTCGTAGATAGCAAGAGCTACAGGATGAGGAACCTATAGAGCAAGAGTACAAGGAAGCTGAGATACCTCCAGTTGCACCGTTGTTATAGCCTGCCTATCAGTAGGGTATATTTGACCCCTGAGGCAGCATTGTTCTACACTAGACTTGGTCGTATAGCCTTCGATGGGATGTTATATCCATTAGACTTTCTACTGTTATTGAGATAAGGATTCAGACTACTCACACTGAGTACTAGCGGATCGTGATTGTTGAGTTATCTATAGAGGGATTAGCCCTGGATTGGTTTGTCCAGGTGATTCAGCCATACATGATTATGATGACCTAGGCACAATTCAGAGAGAGATTTATGAGGAGATTATACCCAGAGCCACTCCGGATGAGTTATAGACTTCAACTGACTAGCATCACCAGAAGTGATAGATCTGTCGAGGACTACACTACAGAGTTTCTCTGATTTGACAGATATACAGAGGATCTGATGCAAGATAGTATTTTGTTATCATGACTTACGTCATTGGTCTGGGTTCTACTTTTAATAGGATGCCTACTACGGGCCTTACTTTGGAGTCGGTGATAGAGTTGGCCAAGGAGATAGAGTTGAGGCTAGTCAGACAAGGAGCTATGCTTAATTACTATTAGTTGGGTATTCATTCATGAGGATTCCAAACTACTATATATTCGACCTTTCAGATTAGTTCTAGTAGTCAGCGAAGAGGCTCAGCACAACAGAGTCAGAGGCAGCAGTAGAGTGCACATAGGACTAGCAGACATGGTAGCATTGGACCTCATAGACCTATCAGATTGGGTCAGGTGCTTCCAGCAGTAGTAGTGGTTTGAGTTCGAGTTATGGCTGCACAGGATCAGTAGTCAGTGCCTGTTAGACTTATGATAAAGTCCATTAGGGACCCTGTCATATGGTACCATTGATGTGTTTTTGGTGCAGACAGATGATTCACTTTGCTAGGTCATGCCCATATTCTGGGTTTTGACCACAACAGTTTTCGTAGTTTCCATAGTAGTTGATTGCCAGTGCAGCACCAACACCTTTTCAATTGCCTCTAACTTAATATCTGAGTTTGACCTAGATTGTTGCCTAGGAAGACGTGGCAGAGGTACCAGAGGAGGTGCTAGATGTTTTGGCAGGCTTCTACTAGTCAGTAGGGAGGTCGAGGTCAAGACAAGGGTTTTCCACCTTCCTCGGTAGGATGCTTAGGCATCTAATGTTGTCATTGCAAGTATTCTTTTAGTCTATTACTTGGATGCTTGGGTTTTGTTTGATTCGAGTGTCACACACTCTTTTGTATCCTCTATTTTTTCTTTAAAGTCATGTTGACAAGCTTCGAGGATGGCTTTTCCTTTATTTATCACCACTCCTCTAGTGATTCATTGGACATCGATGTTATTCTTTTTGGTTGTCCAGTGTTTGTCAGAGGCAGAGAACTATCTGCAGAATTAGTGTTGTTAGATGTGATGGAATTCAATGTGATTTTAGGTATGGATTAGTTGATTCAGCACTATGTCATTGTGGATTGAGGGCAGGCAAGGTCTAAGTGTGGGGGAGTTTGATATAATGAAAATATATATAGTTATTTATGCTAGTTAAGGTCTATTTTCATTTAATTTCATCATGCTTTATGTGTTTAGTTTTTTATTGAATTATTTGTTTTACTTATTTCATCATTAGGACTCATTATGTAAGTTTTATGCATGATTTAGGGCTTAAATGTGCTTTAGAAGACACTTAAAGTTGATTGGAACAAGCTAGGAAGCAAAAGGAGTCAAGCTTGGATCATAAGGAAGGGTGACAGGTTTTCACCATATGTACGAGTCATCATCAAGAGTCTCTATGACAAGTCGTCACACTCATTTCTTGCCAAAGGGTTATAACTTTTCCTAGTTTGAGTAGTTTTTTTATTTTGGCCATAAATCTTTCTACAGACATCTAAATTAGGTGATTCAAGTTCTCTAGAAAGATAAAAGAATGTTCTACAACTTTCATGAAGGAAATTTCTAGAGATAAAGTCATTTGGATGGAAAGAAATTCCCTTTAAGTTATAGATTATGCAAAGAGGGGTGACCTTTGATGTTAAGTGGTGCATTTCCAAGTTCAATCCTATTCTAGTCACTTCCAATAGCTTCCAAGTCCTATATATGCATCATTTTTTGCCCGAAGAAAAAAATTTAGATGAAAATAGGACAAAAAGAAGAAGATTAGAGAGCGACATATGAATCAATAGAGTGTTTTAAAAATACTACTATCTTTTGGTTTTAAGAGTCATTGTAAAAACACTTGAAGAAGACAAAGCCAAGTGCAAGTGAAGATTAATCTAATTATCAAGGATCCTTTAGAAGACATAGAAGGAAGTTTTACTTATTCAATTCTTTATCTTTTTATCTTTCTTTCTATGTTGAATTTGGTATTCTTTTGTTGCTTCTTAATCATGTATCTAGGCTAAGTCTTTTGTATGGGAATTATAATGACAAATTAAATAAGAACTACATTTTTATCTTGTATCTTTCATGATTTAATTTCAATTAGTGCTTATTTGGGTTATGTATGCTTGATCACCATATGTAACTTGTTAATCAAATTATCACCAATGAGAGTTGGGGTAATTTGGTGGAAAGTGATTGAGATTACTTAAGATTGTAATGTTGTTGAGAATCATAAAGGGAATTCATCTTAAGGGAGACATAATTAGTATAATATGCTTTATGGTTTTCTCTTATCTCTGCAATACAATGAGAGTGCTTATAGACTCTAAGAGGAAATACCTTTAATCGACAATGAGACTTGCTTTTAAAGACTATAAACTAATTTCCAATCAATATGTTTTATGATAACTATGTTTAAAGTTCTTTTTTGATTCTGATTTGTGATTCTCCCATAGATATATAGATATATATATAATAAGATAAACAATATATATATATATATATATACATATATATATATATATATATATATATATATATATATATTTTTTTTGTTTATCTTATTATTGTAGTAATTAGTTAGTGTTTAGATTTCTTTATTTTTTTTAGTCATTATTACTATTATTCTGGTTTTATTTTACCTATCCATCTAAGTATCTCTTTGGTTCATACAAGATTTACCTCAAGTCCCGAGTGTTCGACACCCTACTTGCTCTATACTAAGTCCTAGAGACTAGGGTATACAATTCCACCCACATCAGAATTTACCACCATTGCTGAGGAGCTTGGATATAATTTTTATAACTTAGGATAGAGAAAGGTTATTTTAGGCCTTGTTTATGTTTTTTTTTTATTTCTTATTTTATTTTTATATTTTTCATTTTTTAATATTTTTTTATTTGTTAAGTTTAATTTGTTCAATTATGAATTTACATTTTTTATTCTTACTAGAAGTACTAGTGATAATAATTTGAACTTTGATCATGAAATTGATTTAACTTTACGTGCTTTACGTAGGGAACAGAGGCAAAGAAGAGAGAATCAACTGAATTTGAATGATATGGCTTAACCAGAAAGGAGAATGTTAGGCGATTTTGTAATGCTCGACATCTCGGGTAGTCTAGGAGGGATTGTGGCTCCGGCTATTGCTAACAACAATTTTGAGATCAAGCCAAGTATCATCCAAATGGTGCAAAATAATTAGTTTAGAGGTTTACAAGGAGAAAATCCCTATGCCCACATATTAACTTTCCCTAATGTATGTGCAACTTTCTAGATTAATGGTGTAATAGATGACGCAATTAGGCTCAGACTCTTTCCATTTTTGGTTAGGTATAAAGCACAACTTTGGCTTGCTAGTTTGCCAAATGAATCAATCATAACGCGGGACCAATTGAAGCAAGTGTTTCTGCAAAAATATTTTCCACCACATAAGATGGCTAAGTTTAACAATGAGATCAAGGAAGAAAATCTATTCAGCTTGGGAGAGATTTAAGGAACTCTAAAGGCAATGTCAACATCATGGCTTGCCAGAATGGATGATTCCTTAAATTTTCTACAATGGGTTGATGGATGAAAATAGAAACATTGTGAATGTAATAGTCGATGGAAAATAGATGCATAAAATGGATAGAGAAGCTGTTACTTTACTTAAAGATCTTGCATCTTAAGGATATATGGGTGATGAAACAACTATGGCAAAAGCAAAGGGAGTTTTGGAGCTTGACACAATTAAAATGCTAAATGCAAAGGTGAATGCTCTTACCAATATGGTAAGTAGAAATCAAATTAATTCTTTAGAAAGTACTAATGTTGAGTCTTGTGGAGGACCTCATTCATATTCTTAATGTACTTTAAGTACAAATGAGGACGTGAACTATGTGCAAGGTGGTTTTAACCAACGAATGAGGCTAAATTCCAACACCTGTAACCCTCAGTGGATGAGTCATCCTAGTTTCTCCTGGTCAAACCCATCCTCTCTATTAAACCCTCCAGATAACCTAAACACCAAACCTCAAAACCCACCGAGATTTTCCATGAAACAAACAAACCTTTAATCCTACCCATCATAAAACTTACTCTTGAAAATCTCATGGAGCAATTTGTCAACCAACAAATGTCCATAAACAAACAAAATGAGGAGTAATTTAAGCAACTAAACTCTAAGCTTAAGTAGCTTGCTACTCATAATTGCATCTTTGAAACCTAAATTGCCTAACAAGCCTCTTCATCAAATACTAAACCTTTGGGAAAGCTTCCTAGCCAACCAGAGTATGTACAAAAAGAGTCTTGTTAAGCAATTACCTTGAGCTATGGTAAGGAGGTTGAAAAGGATCTCAATAAGAAAAAGAGAGTGGTCGATGATGATGGGGTAAAGATTGAGGAAGTGGATGTTAGAAGTAAAGATGATGATGAGTGTCTAAAGAATGATAACAAGGAAGATGCCATACCATCGAAGAATGATGAATAAAGGGTAGATGTTAAAACCCTTCCTTTTTGTCACGACCCAAAACAAGGGCCATGACCGGTGCTAGGGAACGAGAATTCTTTCGAATTCATAACCCGTAGCAAGCCTTTAAAGAAAATAAAACATGCAATAATAATAATAACATAAATAAAATCATTCGCAGCGAAAATAAAATCATAAATAAAAATAAAATAATAATCTGCCAATAAAATTAATTATACATCCTCATCTTATATATGAATAATCCTTTAATACAAATTCTAGTTCAAATCCTTAAAATACATAACTCACACAAATATAATACATAAACCCCACCACTGTTTACAACTACTGCAGTGTCTAGATTATAAAATAAAGCTCAAATAAGCAGTTTACATATGAAGCCGGGGCGGAAGAAATCTGGCGTATGGGTCTGCTACTAAGGTCTGAAGACGATGACTCTCCTGAAAAAAATAATCAATGGAGGGGAGTCAGACCTCATTGAGTGAGTTGTTATAATATATATACATGCATAACTAAATGACAATGCACACAGTCAATAGTATATATAATAAATATATATATACATGCAAATACACACAGATGTAACAAAATCATTTTATATATTTACTGAAAATCACTATTTATGAAGGATCAAATAGAACCCTAGAAAACTGCAACCTCAAACAGTGTTAGACAACACTCTAGCCATACAGGCTCACTTATTCCAAATATATTCACTTGTTCCATTTTGACAGTAGACTGGCCCCGAGACATTAAGTCAACTGAGCTCCAGCAGTCTGACTGTCAGTGTGATTGGCCCCGAGACACTTGGTCAACCGAGCTCCAGCAATCACACTCCCAAATCATATCACACATCAAATCAAATCAATCCGATCAATATCCATAAATGGTTAGTAATGAAGCCTAAATGCTATCAGAGAACCGGTACGTCCTCGATCCTAGTGCTACCCACTAGGTAGCACATTCTATTGATATCCTTCATTAATATATAAAACATACATTCATAAAACAACTGATGCGTGAAATTGAATAAAATAGCAACATAAACCATATATATACTAGAAATATACCAAAAGTAAACCAGGTATATTTCAAGTATATATACATCAAATAAATCCAATATAGTTACAAAATAAACTGGAAATAAACTATAAATATACTTAAAACAATTTAAGTATAAATTCATAATAAAACATGTATATAATTTGGAAATATACTGAAAATATACTAAAAATATACCGAAATAAACCTAAGCAATGATTAAACTATATATGCATATTTTATACAATGAAAACATACATTTCTAAAACATGCACCCTAAAAACATATATATATATATATATATATATATATATATATATATATATATATATATATATATATAATAACGACTCACTATTATTGCGCTCCTCGAGATGGATCTGACGGGCCTGGTCCACTAGGCCTCGGTCTCGGTGCAACTAAATAAACAAACAACAACACAACATCATAATAATTCTAACGAAAATTCTAAGGACTCGATTTAGAATACTAGACATAGAATCAGAATCAGAGTTTGATCAGACATCATGTTTTACGAGAATTCTATAAAAAATCTGGCAGAACCTCCCCTGTAAATGGACATCTCTCTACTCAAAGAGTAGACCCAGTCCTGCAAAGAAAATACACTTCAATATACGCAGAACACAATTCATAATCCCTCGGTCTGACTCTAAACTACTATTCATCGATCGAGGTTCACAATTCATAGAATAATACAGAACACATGAAAATTCTAAAAATGCCCTTCAATACTCAAAATATAGCAAATTTAGATATTCAAACGCTAAAAATATTTATTTAACCGATAAATACATAAAAACCCTAATTTTAATAAAATATTATTAAAAATTGGTAATTCTCAATAAATTCATAAATATTGACCAAAATGCATTTTTATAAATCCAAATTACATAATTAACCCTAAAACATATTAAAAATCAATAAAAACTCATTTATTTAG
Source organism: Mallotus nudiflorus (assembly GCA_947683625.1). NCBI lineage: Eukaryota > Viridiplantae > Streptophyta > Magnoliopsida > Malpighiales > Euphorbiaceae > Mallotus > Mallotus nudiflorus. The sequence goes on from CANTUR010001442.1 coordinate 13,472, forward strand.
AAAAATCGTATATTATATATAATTTGAAAATAATTTACGAAAAATAGTTCTAATTAGTTAAAAATACTAAATAATTTATAGAAATCATTTTTATACTTTAAACAACTAGTAAAACCAATTTAATTACATTTTTAGCCAATTTAGTGTCAAATTACCAAAATACCCCTAATTTTGTAAATTCACTAAAATTAATAAAAAATTCACCAAAAATAGTATAATTATTCAAAATTAATTTTCTCAACATATAATTCAATAATATCAACAAATATACTCAATTAACCAATTAATTTCACTAAAACACATAATTAACCTAATTTTTCCAAAATTACATAAACTAAATAAATCCAAAATAAATATATAAAATTCACAAAAATTACAAATAAATTTCCAAAATTCATTTCAACACCTATAAACACCATAAAACACAATTTCATAATTTAATTAATTAATTTTCAAAAATTAGAAAATATTAATAAAATAATAAAAAATTCACAAAAATCAAAATAATTCCCAAAAATTCCAAAAAAAATCACAGAGTTAGATTAAGTTATAAGGATCAATGTTTGTGAAGGGAGTTTGCATTAATTATTCAAATCGAAGCTCAAAAATTCAAGAACCCTAAATGGCTGAAAATGATAAATCAAAACCTAGGGAAATCTAGACCATTTCAAGTGAAACAAAGCTTGGAAATGGACTCACCAGAGCTCAAGGAAGAGATAGAGACCAATGGCGTCGAGTTTGGTGGCTGGAAACAGCTTGATCGACGGTGGCTCAAGTTTCAGCTTCTTTTGGGAATTCCGGCCAAAACACGCTGGAGAAGGAGGCTTGAGGCGTTAGGAATGGCTGGCAAGGAAGGAGGAAGGCTGAGGGGCACAATGACAGCAAGAAACAAAGGTCACAGTGGCCGAAAATGGGAGAAAACTTATCAGGAGGGAGAAGAAGGAGATAGTGGCAATATCGTAAATAAAGGGAACTTTTAGTTTTTGACAAATATTTATGTATATATATGTATATATATAACTATACTTTATATTATAACAATATATAATATAACACACACAATAAATATGCACTACACACATATTTAATGATATATATAAACATATACACTTATTTAATTGATTAATATAAAAACTATATTATATAATTTAATTATAAAATAAACCCTAATTTAATTTAAATAAATGTATGTATATACGTTTTATTTAACACTTAAAATTATGTATGAACTCATGCAAATTCGTAAAACTATTTCAAATAATTAAAAATGTCTTTAATAAATAACAAACTCATTAAATAATCATGAATATATATAAAAATTGTTAATGCTGCATATCCCGATGCAGTTTAAAAATATTTTTTAAAAAATCCAGGATATTACACTTTTCATTAAAGGTTCATAAGGTGTAACTTAGATAAGTAGTTTGGAAAATTCCTCAATTTTCTCAAGGAAATCACTATCACCATACCATTTATGGATGCCATTAGAGACATGCCAACTTCAAGTAATTTTTTGGAGGATATTATTAGCCATAAGAGAAAGCTTAAAGATTATGGCTTAGTATCTTTTGTTGAAGAATCCAAGGCTATGTACTACAAGTCTCCACCAAAGCTTAAGGATCCAGGTTCATTTACAATTCCTTGTATAATTGGAGGTACGCATTTTGATAAAGCTTTATGTGATATTGGTGCTAGTGTTAGCCTTATGCCTTACTCTATTTACAAAAGGCTCAATTTGGAGGAGCTTAAGCCTATTAATATGTCTCTTTCCATGGCGAACAAATCTATCACATATCCACTTGGCATTCTAGAAAATGTGCCAACAAAAGTGGGGAACTTTATAATACCAGTTGACTTTATTATATTGGAAATGGAAGAAGATCTTGAGATTCCAATTTTGTTTGGAGGACCATTTTTTATGACAGCAAGAGCAATTATTGATATGAAGAAAGGAAAGATCATATTAAAGGTCAATAATGAATGTATGGAATTTGATGTGCTAAAAATCATGAAGTCAACACCTATAGAAATGGCAAGTAGAATTGACTCTATTAATGTTATTGATGAATGCATTAAAGAAGTAATTCATGAGTGTGTGAGGAATGATTCTATGGAGCCATCCGAAATGAAATAAGTTAATGAGAAAATTTTGGAGGTAACTCCATATCAACTTTCCCATAGGACATCAAGATTTGAACCTTTAAGTAACGAGGATGATCCAAAGGATACTACATCAAGTGAAGAAGTTAAGATGGTGCTCAAGCCCTTACCGTAAAATCTAAGATATGCATTTCTTGACTCTAACTTTAAATTTCCTTTTATTGTTAATTCATTTTTTATTAGTGATAATGTTGATACCTTATGTGATGAATTTCTTAATCATAAAAATGCTATTGGGTATTCTATAAATGATTTGAAGGGTATTAGTCCTAATGTATGTATGCATAGGATACTTTTAGAGGACCACGCTAAGCCTTATATTGAAGGTCAAAGGCGGTTAAAGCCCACTCTTAAGGAAGTGGTAACTAAGTTGCTTGATAATGGAATCTTATATTCCATTAGTGATAGTAAGTGGGTAAACCTCGTTCAGGTTGTACCAAAGAGGGGAGGCTTAACCATTATTAGGAATGAATCTAATGATCTTATACCTACTAGAACTGTCACAGGATGGCATATGTGTATTGACTATAGGAAATTGAATAAAGCAACTAGGAAGGACCATTTCCCATTGCCTTTTATTGACCAAGTCCTTGAGAGACTAGCCAACTTTTCTTATTTTTGTTATTTGAATGGATTAAGTGGTTTTTACCAAATTCCTATTCATCGTGAGGATCAATCTAAAACCACCTTTACATGTCTAAATGGTACTTTTTGTCACGACCCAAAACAGGGGCCATGACCGGCGATAGGGAATGGGAATTCTTTCGAATCCGGAACCCGTAGCAAGCCTAAAAATAAAATAAAACATGCAATAACAATAACCATATAATATATATATGCAGCGGAAATAAAAATCTTAAATATAATGATAACACTTCATCACTGGATTTGAATCAAATCTCATCACATACATAAAATCTCTTTAATACAAATCCAGTCTCAACATAATACATCTCTTTTAAAATAAAATACATGAAATCCAATATTTTAATTCACAACTACTGCAGTATCTAGATAAAATAAATAAGACTCAAGTAGATAGTTTACATAAAGAAGCCGGGGCGGAAGAAATCCGGCGTATCGACCTGCTACTGAGGTCTGAGGATGTTGACTCTCCTGAAAAATAGTCAACGGAGGGGAGTCAGACCTCACTGAGTGAATTACTATAATATATATACATACACACTAAATGATAATGCATACAATCAATAATACATATCTAATATGTATATATATATACAGTCAAATTCACACAGATGCAGTAAAATCATTTTTATATACTTTATCTGAAAATCACAGTTTATGAAGGATCACATAGAACCCTAGAATATCGCAACCTCAGAATAATAGTGTTAAACAACACTCTGGCCATAAAGGCTCACTTATTCCAAATATATCCACTTAATCCATTTAGACAGTAGACTGGCCTCGAGACACTAAGTCAACCGAGCTCCAACAGTCTGACTGCCAGTGTGATTGGCCCCGAGACACTTGGTCAATCGAGCTCCAGCAATCACACCCACAAACCACATCTCACATATCAATAATCATAATAAATCAATATCCACAAATAAGTTAGTATTATAGCCTAAAGCTATAGGCGTACCGGTACGTACTCGGTCCTAGTGCTGCCCACTAGGTAGCACGTTCTATTGATATCCTTCATTAATAAATAAATCATTCATTCATAAAAATCAATGATGCATGAATTTAAATGAAATAACAATATAAACCATATATATACCGGAAATATACCAAACGTAAACCAGGTATATTTCGAGTATATATACGTCAAATAAATTCAATCAAATTATAAATTAAGTTGGAAATATATTTAAAAACATTTTAAATATATTTTATTTACAAAACATGCATATAATTTAATATATACAAAAAATAAACCAAAAATATACTTAAATACAAATCATATTATTTATGCATTTTAATCGAAATAAAACATATATTTCTAAAATCATGCATCCTAAGCATATATATATAAAATACTAACTCACCTAGTGCGCTCCACGAGATAGGTCCGACGGGCCTGGTCCACTAGCCCTCGGTCTCGGCCCAACTAAACAAGAAATAAATAATCGACATCAGAATAAACCTAACAGAAGTCCTAGAATTCAATCTAGAGTATTAAACACCGAATCAGAATTTAGGGTTCGACTGGATATCACGTTTTATGAGAATTCTATCGAAAATCCGGCAGAACCTCCCCTGTAAAACGGACATCTCTCTACTCAAAAGAGTAAAGCCGACCCTGCAAAGAAATACACTTCGAAAATAAACACCACATTTCATTCACAACCCCTCGGTCGGACTCCAAACTACAATCTACCGACCGGGGTCCACAAACACAGAAAAATTCCAGAAATACCAAAAATATCCTTACAACATAGAAATTCATTTTATAAGTAGAAATTACATAATTAACCTTAAAACACTGTAAAAACCGATAAAAACTCATTTTATTTGAAAAACCGTATATTATATATATAATTGAAAATAATTCACGAAAAATAGTTTTAATTAGTTAAAAATACCAAATAATTTATAGAAATCATTTTTATACCTTAAATAACTATTAAAACCGATTAAATTACATTTTTAGCCAATTTAGGGTAAAATTACCAAAATACCCCTATATATATAAATATACTTAAATTACTTCAAAAATTCACCAAAAATCATACAATTATCCAAAATTAATTTTTTCAACATATTTATCAATAATTAAACTCAATTAACCAATTAAATTCAAATAAAAACACAATTAACCCTAATTTCTCAAAATCACATAAACTCAATTAATTCAAAATAAATACTTAGAAATTCATAAAAATTCCAAATAAATTCCTATAATTCATTTCAACATCCAATTTAACCATAAACTCCAATTTCATAATTTAAATAATTAATTTCCAAAAATTAGAAAATAATATTAAAATATTCAAAAATACCCAAAAATCCAAAAAATCTCCAAAAATTCTACAAAAATTCATACATGTAGATTAAGCTACTAGGAACAACATTTGTGAAGGAATTTTTCATGAATCAATCAATTTGAAGCTCAAAAAAATCAAAAACCCTAATAGGCCGAAATTGAAAATTCGAAACCTAAGCAATTCTAGACCATTTAAGCTCAAACCAAAGCTAGAATCACACTCACCAGAGCTCAAGGAGAGAAAGAGACCGGCGGTGTCGAAAATGGTGGCCGAAATCGGCGTGATCGATGGTGGATCGATTTTCGGCTTCTCCGGCCAAAATCGACTTCCAGACGTCGGAACCCGGCTACCACAGGCGGCGGAAAAGGCTGGGGAAGGTGGTGGCACACCGGACGGCACACCCACGGTGAAGAAACGGCAGTAACAGCGATCGGAACGGCGAAGGGAACGGGCGGGAGGAAGAAGAAGACTCGGGGGCAAATGTGTAATTTTCCAAATTCTTTTGATTTTTGATGTATATATGTATATATATATACTTTATACTATATATTAAAATAATATTAAATTACACACTTTAAATATACACCACACACATAAAATTTAATATTTTAATAATTTATACTAAATAAAAATAATTAAATATCAATAAAACTAATAAATAATAAATAAAATATTAGGATAATACTAAACCCTAATTAAATAAATATACACACGCATAGGCTTTATTTAATAATTTAAAAATATGTATGAGTTCATGCAAGTCCGTAAATACATTTAAAATAATTAATAATACATTGTTTACGTGAAAATTTCCCCGGAAATGCAAGTCTCGGGAAAATTTTACGTAAAACACTGAAAATAATACACAATAATTAAAATAGGTCTAAAATACATATTAACTCGTAAAAATATCATGTAAAATACAGAAATTATTAACTCTGCATATCCCGGTACTGTGTAAAAATATTTTAAAAACACGGGATATTACAGTCTCCCCCCCTTACAAGAATTCGTCCCCGAATTCCAGAAAACAAGATCAAGAAGGAAAGAGATACGGGTAAGAAGCTCGCATCTCAGCTTCAGTCTCCCACGTATGCTCCTCAACTCTGTCGCTACGCCACAGAACCTTGACCATCGGAATCTGCTTCGATCGCAACTGTCGAACTTGATAATCAACGATCACCACAGGTTCTTCCACAAACATCAAATCTTCACTCACTTCTACACTGTCGGGCTGCAACACGTGTGAAGGGTCTGAGATATACTTCCTTAACATCGAGATATGAAATACTGGATGCACCTGTGACATACTCGGAGGCAAATCCAACCGATATGCAACAGTGCCAACTCTTTCCAGAATCTCAAACGGTCTAATGTATCTCGGTGTTAACTTACCCTTCCTGCCAAATCTCATCACACCCTTCATCGGAGATACCTTCAGAAAAACATAATCTCCAACCTGAAACTCCACATCTCTGTGCCTAGGATCCGCATAACTCTTCTGTCTGCTTACTGCGGTCTCTAATCTTCGCTTGATCACGGTGACTTTCTCTGCAGCATCCTGAACCATCTCTGGTCCAGTCAAAGCTCTCTCACCAATCTCATCCCAACTCAATGGGGATCTACACTTCCTTCCATATAACGCCTCATATGGTGCCATGCCAATACTGCTATGGTAGCTGTTATTATATGCAAACTCAACAAGTGGCAAATGATCATCCCAGCTACCTCCCAAATCCAAGACACACATCCTCAACATATCTTCCAGTGTATGGATCGTCCTCTCAGACTGACCATCTGTCTGAGGATGAAAAGCAGTACTGAAATCCAACCTAGTGCCCATCGCTTCTTGCAACTTCTGCCAAAAACGAGAAGTAAACACCGAACCTCTATCTGACACAATGGACACAGGTACTCCATGAAGGCACACAATATGCTTCACATACAACTTCGCCAATCTAGCAACTGAATATGTGGCTTTCACAGGCAAGAAATGTGTAGACTTCGTCAACCTGTCTACAATCACCCAGATGGAATCGTATCCATCCTTCGAACGAGGTAAACCGACCACAAAATCCATAGCTATCCTTTCCCACTTCCACTCGGGAATAGGAAGAGGCTGAAGCTTCCCAGAAGGCTTATGATGTTCGGCTTTCACTTACTGACACGTCAAGCACTTAGCAACATAATTAGCGACATCCTTCTTCAATCCATCCCACCAGTATAAATCTCTAATACTGTGGTACATCTTAGTAACACCTGGATGTACGCTGTAGGCTGTAGAATGTGCTTCCTCTAAAATCTCCTCTCTCAAATCATCCACATCAGGAACACACAATCTACCACTGATCCACAACACACCATCATCATCAAGTGTGAAATCAGTGAACTTCCCTGCTCTGACATTCTCTGTAAGCTCTTCTAGAATAGGATCTCGGCTCTGAGCTGCTTTAATCCTATCCCTCAGTACAGATCGTACTTTAAACTGAGCTAGCAGTCCACTTGATCTATTAATCTTCATCATCAGACCTTGATCCACCAACAGATGCAACTCTTGGATCAATGGTCTCCTCTCAACACCAATGTGAGCAAGACTACCTGAGGACTTCCTACTCAAGGCATCTGCTACCACATTAGCTTTACCCGGATGATATAGAATCTCACAATCATAATCCTTCAACAATTCCAACCATCTTCTCTGCCTCAAATTCAAATCTCGCTGCTGAAAAATGTACTTAAGGCTCTTGTGATCAGTAAATATCTCACAAGTCACCCCGTACAAATAATGTCTCCAAATCTTCAAAGCAAAGATCACTGCAGCCATCTCAAGATCATGTGTAGGATAGTTCTGCTCATGCTTCTTCAACTGCCTCGAAGCATAGGCTATCACCCTTCCATTCTGCATCAACACATAACCAAGACCAATTCTAGAGGCATCACAGTAAACTGTGAACTTATCCACACTATTAGGCAAAGCTAATACTGGCGCTGTGGTCAACTTCTCTTTCAACAACTGAAAACTGTTCTCACAAGCTTCTGACCATTCGAATTTAACATTCTTCTGAGTCAAGCGAGTCATAGGGGCTGCTATCCTGGAAAAATCCTGCACAAACCACCTATAATACCCGGCTAAACCCAGAAAACTTCGAATCTCTGTAACAGAAGTAGGTCTAGGCCATTCAGACACTGCCTCAACCTTCTGTGGATCAACCTGAATACCTTCTTTAGACACTACGTGTCCAAGAAAAGAAACACTCTCCATCCAGAAATCACACATTGAGAATTTAGCATAAAGCTGATGATCTCTCAATGTCTGTAGTACAATCCTCAAGTGATATACATGCTCTTCCATACTCCTCGAATATACCAGTATATCATCAATGAAGAATACTACAAACTGATCCACATACGGTCTGAATACTCTGTTCATCAGATCCATAAAAGCTGCTGGTGCGTTAGTCAAACCAAAAGACATCACCAGAAACTCATAATGGCCATATCGAGTGCGGAACGCTGTCTTAGGAATATCAGATTCACTAATCCGTAGCTGATGATAACCCGACCTCAAGTCAACCTTGGAAAAGAACTGTGCACCCTGAAGCTGATTAAACAAATCATTTATCCTCGGAAGAGGATACTTGTTCTTCACTGTCACCTTATTCAGCTCTCTATAGTCAATGCATAGTCTCAGGGTACCATCCTTCTTCTTCACAAACAAGACTGGTGCACCCCAAGGGGAAACACTAGGTCTAATGAAACCTTTATCCAACAACTCTTGCAATTGTTCCTTTAACTCTTTCAACTCTGCAGGAGCCATACGATAGGGTGGCATAGATATAGGAGTAGTACCTGGAACTACATCAATACAGAACTCAATCTCTTTATGAGGTGGTAAACCTGACAACTCCTCGGGAAAAACATCAGGAAACTCACAAGCAACAGGAACATCTGTGAGTGACAACTTCTCCACTGACGTATCCCTGACCAATGCCAAATATCCCTGACAACCTTTCTTCAATAACTTCCTAGCTGAAATAGCAGAAATAAGATTCTGAGGTGCTGAACTCCTATCACCAACAAACTTAAAATCTTCTTCACCAGGAATTCTAAAAGTCACCTCCTTATTCCTGCAATCTACCATGGTGAAGTGCTGAGATAACCAATCCATTCCTAAAATAACATCAAACTCCATCACATCCAAAATCAAATCAGCGGGTAATTCTCTATCTCCCACGAGAACTGGACAACCAGAAAGAACAATATCGGTGTCCAAGGAATCGCTCAGAGGAGTGGCAACAGACAAAGGAAAAGCCATCCTCGAAGCTTGCCAATAAGATTTAGAAGCAAAAATAGAAGAAACAAATGAATGCGTGGCACCCGGATCAAACAAAACCCATGCATCCCAGGTAACAAATAGAAACAATACCTGCCACGATTGCATTAGATGCCTGAGCATCCTGCTGAGTCAGATGGAAGACTCTGGCCTGACCTCAACCTCCCTACTGACTGGTAGAAGCCTGGCCAACACCTCTGGCACCTCCTCTAGTACCTCTACCACGACTCTGCTGTGGAACAAACTGAGTGGAACTCTGATGCTGGGCTGGTGGCAACTGAAATGGCACGGGTGCTGCACTAGCAATCGACTGCTGTGGGGAATCGCGGAATCTGCGACTGTTGATACCCAGAATAAGGACATGATCTGGCAAAATGTCCTGTCTGCCCCGCATTTGAAGCATGTCAGCGGTGTCAGATAACACGGTCCCTGATGGACTCTACCACAAGTCTGACAAACACTGGCAGCTGATCTAGAACTACGACCACTGCTGCTGCTCGAAGCACCTGACCCAAATCTAAACGATCTATGCTGACCTCCACGGCCATGTCTACTGCTCCGATGCACTCGCTGCTGCTGTCTCTGACTCTGCTGAGTCAGACCTCGCTGCTGATTACTCGATCCAACATGAAAACTCGAATATGGAGTAGCCTGCAATCCACTCGACTGAACTCCTAGCTGGTAGTAATCAGGCATCGCTCCCCTGCCTAACTAGCCTCAGCTCAATCTCCTTAGCTACTCAATCACAGACTCCAGAGTAAGACCTGCTGTAGGCATACCAGCAAAAGCTGAACCCAAACCAGTAACATATGTAGTAACTGTGAAATACTGATCTTGTATCAGATCCTCAGCATATCTACCCAGACGAAGAAACTCTCGGGTATACTCCTTTACAGATCGATCTCCATGAGAAATACTGGTCAAACGAAGACGATAGCTCAAACGAAGAGGCTCTGGACATAATCTCCTCATAAATCGCTCTTGAAATTGAGCCCAGGTCATCGTCATCATAAAGGGCTAGATCATCTGAATAAACCAATCTAAGGCTGGTCCCTCAACAGACAACTCAACAATCATGATCCGCTGGTACTCGGTATGAGCAGTCCGAGTCCTCGTCTCAATCGCATGCAGAAAATCTAAAGGATCAGAAGTACCATCAAAAGCAATCTTGCCAACTCGGGCATAGAACAAGGCTACCTCAGGGTCAGACATACCCTGCTGATAGGCAAGCTGAACAGGCTGAACAACTGGAGGAACAGGAACATCAAATTCAGGTTCAACAGGCTCCTCGTCCTGTAACTCTCTCTGCCTACGGCGACCTACCGCTCCTCGAGGTCTACCTCTGCCACGACCCTCTACGCCTAACTGGCTGCTCAGGAGGTAAAACCTCATCCTGAAAAGACTCATCATCCTCGGCCTCAACGACCGGTGGAGCGACATGCGCTCGCCTCCTCATACTGAAAAGACAAACAGAAAGATTCAGACAAAACAGACAACGGAGGAATAACACTGAAAACTAAAGCAAGGAATACTTATCAAGACGTACTCAAACCTAATTCACTGCAGTAGTTCAACAGAAAACACAACTTAAAAACTAGGGCCACAACTCACAAAACTAAGCCCTGACACAGAACTCTGCTCTGATACCAACTCTGTCACGACCCAAAATAGGGGCCATGACCGGCGCTAGGGAATGGGAATTCTTTCGAATCCGGAACCCGTAGCAAGCCTAAAAATAAAATAAAACATACAATAACAATAACCATATAATATATATATGTAGCGGAAATAAAAATCTTAAATATAATGATAACACTTCATCACTGATTTGAATCAAATCTCATCACATACATAAAATCTCTTTAATACAAATCCAGTCTCAACATAATACATCTCTTTTAAAATAAAATACATGAAATCCAATACTTTAATTCACAACTACTGCAGTATCTAGATAAAATAAATAAGACTCAAGTAGACAGTTTACATAAAAGAAGCCGGGGCGGAAGAAATCCGGCGTATCGACCTGCTACTGAGGTCTGAGGATGTTGACTCTCCTGAAAAATAGTCAACGAGGGGAGTCAGACCTCACTGAGTGAATTACTATAATATATATACATACACACTAAATGATAATGCATACAGTCAATAATACATATCTAATATGTATATATATATATAGGCAAATTCACACAGATGCAGTAAAATCATTTTTATATACTTTATCTGAAAATCACAGTTTATGAAGGATCACATAGAACCCTAGAATATCGCAACCTCAGAATAATAGTGTTAAACAACACTCTGGCCATAAAGGCTCACTTATTCCAAATATATCCACTTAATCCATTTAGACAGTAGACTGGCCCCGAGACACTAAGTCAACCGAGCTCCAGCAGTTTGACTGCCAGTGTGATTGGCCCCGAGACACTTGGTCAACCGAGCTCCAGCAATCACACCCACAAACCACATCTCACATATCAATAATCATAATAAATCAATATCCACAAATAAGTTAGTATTATAGCCTAAAGCTATAGGCGTACCGGTACGTACTCGGTCCTAGTGCTGCCTACTAGGTGGCACGTTCTATTGATATCCTTCATTAATAAATAAATCATTCATTCATAAAAATCAATGATGCATGAATTTAAATGAAATAACAATATAAACCATATATATACCGGAAATATACCAAATGTAAACTAGGTATATTTCGAGTATATATACGTCAAATGAATTCAATCAAATTATAAATTAAGTTGGAAATATATTTAAAAACATTTTAAATATATTTTATTTACAAAACATGCATATAATTTAATATATACCAAAAATAAAACCAAAAATATACTTAAATACAAATCATATTATTTATGCATTTTAATCGAAATAAAACATATATTTCTAAAATCATGCATCCTAAGCATATATATATAAAATACTAACTCACCTAGTGCGCTCCACGAGATAGGTCCCGACGGGCCCTGGTCCACTAGCCCTCGGTCTCCGGCGCAACTAAACAAGAAATAAATAATCGACATCAGAATAAACCTAACAGAAGTCCTAGAATTCAATCTAGAGTATTAAACACCGAATCAGAATTTAGGGTTCGACTGGATATCACGTTTTACGAGAATTCTAACCGAAAATCCGGCAGAACCTCCCCTGTAAAATGGACATCTCTCTACTCAAAAGAGTAGAGCCGACCCTGCAAAGAAATACACTTCGAAAATAAACACCACATTTCATTCACAACCCCCTCGGTCGGACTCCAAACTACAATCTACCGACCGGGGTCCACAAACACAGAAAAATTCCAGAAATACCAAAAATATCCTTACAACATAGAAATTCATTTTATAAGTAGAAATTACATAATTAACCTTAAAACACTGTAAAAAACCGATAAAAACTCATTTTATTTGAAAAACCGTATATTATATATATAATTGAAAATAATTCACGAAAAATAGTTTTAATTAGTTAAAAATACCAAATAATTTATAGAAATCATTTTTATACCTTAAATAGCTATTAAAACCGATTGAATTACATTTTTAGCCAATTTAGGGTAAAATTACCAAAATACCCTTATATATATAAATATACTTAAATTACTTCAAAAATTCACCAAAAATCATACAATTATCCAAAATTAATTTTTTCAACATATTTATCAATAATATCAATAATTAAACTCAATTAACCAATTAAATTCAAATAAAAACACAATTAACCCTAATTTCTCAAAATCACATAAACTCAATTAATTCAAAATAAATACTTAGAAATTCATAAAAATTCCAAATAAAATTCCTATAATTCATTTCAACATCCAATTTAACCATAAACTCCCAATTTCATAATTTAAATAATTAATTTCCAAAAATTAGAAAATAATATTAAAATATTCAAAAATACCCAAAAATCCAAAAAATCTCCAAAAATTCTACAAAAATTCATACATGTAGATTAAGCTACTAGGAACAACATTTGTTAAGGAAGTTTTCATGAATCAATCAATTCTAAGCTCAAAAAAATCAAAAACCCTAATAGGCCGAAATTGAAAATTCGAAACCTAAGCAATTCTAGACCATTTAAGCTCAAACCAAAGCTAGAATCACACTCACCGGAGCTCAAGGAGAAGAAAGAGAAAAGTGGTGTCGAAAATGGTGGCCGGAATCGACGTGATCGACGGTGGATTGATTTTCGGCTTCTCCAACCAAAATCGACTTCCAGACGCCGGAAACGGCTACCACAGGCGGCGGAAAAGGCTGGGGAAGGTGGTGGCACACCGGACGGCACACCCACGATGAAGAAAAGGTAGTAACAGCGACCGGAACGGCGAAGGGAACGGGCGGGAGGAAGAAGAAGACTCGGGGGCAAATGTGTAATTTTCCAAATTCTTTTGATTTTTGATGTATATATGTATATATATATACTTTATACTATATATTAAAATAATATTAAATTACACACTTTAAATATACACCACACACATAAAATTTAATATTTTAATAATTTATACTAAATAAAAATAATTAAATATCAATAAAACTAATAAATAATAAATAAAATATTAGGATAATACTAAACCCTAATTAAATAAATATACACACGCATAGGCTTTATTTAATAATTTAAAAATATGTATGAGTTCATGCAAGTCCGTAAATACATTTAAAATAATTAATAATACATTGTTTACGTGAAAATTTCCCCGGAAATGCAAGTCTCGGGAAAATTTTACGTAAAACACTGAAAATAATACACAATAATTAAAATAGGTCTAAAATACATATTAACTCGTAAAAATGTCATGTAAAATACAGAAATTATTAACTCTGCATATCCCGGTACTATGTAAAAATATTTTAAAAACACGGGATATTACACTTTTGCTTTTAGGTGTATGCCTTTTGGTTTATGTAATGCATTTGCAACTTTTCAAAGATGCATATTGTCAGTATTTAGTGATTTGCTTGATGATTGTGTAGAAGTTTTTATGGATGATTTTAGTGTTTATGGTATAGATTTTTCCAATTGTCTAGACAATATATCTAATTAAAAATTAAAATTCTTATCAAGTTGTGTTTTAAGAGATGAGTTTGTTCCTCCTTTGGAGGAAACCAGTACGCATAGACTTTGCTTTAAAAAGTGGAGTTTGGATGCGTGCGAGAGGACTTTTTTTTGGGGGGCGGAGGATTTTTTTGAGAGGTACACAGAGACACAATGAAAAAAATAGAGAGACTACGAGCACAAAAAACCTTAAGTTTGGATACTGAAGTTTTTGAAAGCAATCAAATCCCAGTCCAAAATCAACAATACTTTAATTTCGACGATGATAATCCAAAATGAGGGGCTCAAAAAGGGCATTTGCATAGCATCTAAATCTTCAGTGTTATTTTCTATTTCATTTTTTACTCTTTTCTATTATTTTCAATTTATGATTTTTCTTTTATTTTTAGTTATTGTTTTGATTATTTGATTTCACTACTAATCTGATTACTTGTTTTTTTTATATGTGCATGTGGATTGAGAAAGATATTGCCTATATTTAAATTGAGCAGAAGTGTAATATCCCGTGTTTTTAAATATTTTTATACTGCATCGGGATATGCAGTGTTAATAATTTTTAAATATGATATTGATATTTTATGAGCTTTTATTTAATTAAAATTGAATTTTTAATTGTTTATTATTATTTTAAGTGCTTTACGTAAAATTTTCTCGGGACTTGCATTTTCGGGGAAATTTTCACGTAAATAATTTACTATTAATTATTTTAAATAGATTTACGTACTTGCATGAACTCATATATGTTTTTAAAGTACTAAATAAAATATATATGTGTATTTATTTAATTAATTAGGGTTTAATTAATTACCCTAATACTTTATTATTTATTTATTAGTTTTATTGTTATTTAATTATTTTTATTTATTATTAAATTTTCAAATATTAAATTATAAGTGTGTGGTGTATATTTAATGTGTGTAATTTAACATTATTTTAATATATAGTGTAAAGTATATATATATACATATAATATGTCAAAAAATCAAATTTTTGGAAAATTACAATTCTGCCCCCGACTCTTCCTCCTTCTTCTCTGATTGCCTCCATCGCCGTTCCACCGTCTGTCATGCCGATTTCTTGTCATTTCTGTGCCTTCCGGCGTGCCACCTCCTTCCTCAGCCTTCCTCACCACCTGTTGCAGCCGTTTCCGGCGTCTGGAGATCGATTTTGGCCAGAGAAGCCGAAAGTTGGAGCAACATCGTTCACGACGTTTTTGGCCACCGTTTTCAACACCGCCAGTCTCTTTCTTCTCCTTGAGGTCCAATGAGTGTGATTCCAAGCTTTGTTTCACTTAAAATGGTCTTGATTTGCTTAGGTTTCAATTTTTCGAATTCGGCCATTTTAGGGTTCTTGATTTTTTTTAAACTTCAATTTGATTGATTCATGAAAAATTCCTTCACAAATTTTGTTACCCTTAGCTTAATCTACATTTTTTAATTTTTTTGGAATTTTTGGAGATTATTTTGATTTTTGGATATTTTTGAATATTTTAATATTATTTTCTAATTTTCGGAAATTAATTAATTAAATTATGAAATTGTGTTTTATGATAAATATAGGTGTTTAAATGAATTATAGGAATTTATTTGGAATTTTTATGAATTTCTATGTATTTATTTTGAATTTATTTAGGTTTATGTACTTTTGGGAAAATTAGGTTAATTGTGTTTTTAATTGAAATTAATTAGTTAATTGAGTTTTATTATTAATATTATTGATAAATATGTTGAGAAAATTAATTTTGGATAATTATACTATTTTTGGTGAATTTTTGAAGTAATTATAGTATATTTATATATATAGGGGTATTTTGGTAATTTTACACAAATTTGCAAAAATTGTAATTTAATTGGTTTTAATAGTTATTTAAGGTACAAAAATGATTTTTACAAATTATTTAGTATTTTTAACTAATTAAAATTAATTTTCGTGAATTATTTTCAATTATATATATAATATACGATTTTACTGATAAAATGAGTTTTGATCGATTTTTACTATGTTTAAAGGTTAATTATGTAATTTCTATTTATAAAATGAATTTCTATGTTATAAGGGTATTTTTGGTATTTCTGAAACTGTTCTGTGATTATGGACCCCGATCGGTAGACTGTAGTTTGGAGTCCGACTGAGGGGTTGTGGATGAGTGGTTGAGCCTGTTTTTCGAAGTGTGTTTCTTTGCAGGGTCGGCTCTACGCTTTGAGTAGAGAGATGTCCGTTTTACAAGGGAGGTTCTGCTGAATTTTCGGTAGAATTCTCGTAAAACGTGATGTCCGGTCGAACCCTAATTTTGATTCTGTGTTTAATATTCTAGATCGAGTTCTAGGATTTTCTGTTAGGTTTATTCTGATTTTTGTCATTATTTTTTGTCTAGTTGCATCGAGACCGAGGCCTAGTGGACCAGACCCGTCGAACCTATCTCGTGGAGCTCACTAAGACTGAGTTACTATATTATATATATATATGTTTAGGGTGCATGATTTAGAAAATATATGTTTTATTTTGATTATTTATGCATGAATAATTCAATTATTACCTAAGTTATTTTTAGTTTATTTTTGGTATATATTAAATTATATGCATGTTTTATTAATAAATTATATTTAAAATGTTTTTAAATATATTTCTAGCTTAATTTGTAATTTGATTGGATTTATTTGACGTATATATACTCAAAATATACCTGGTTTACTTTTTGTATATTTCTAGAATATATATGGTTTATAATGTTATTTTATTTAAATTCATGCATCATTTATTTGTGAATGAATGTTTTATATTTATTAATGAAGGATATCGATAGAACGTGCTACCTAGTGGACAGCACTAGGACTGAGTACGTACCGGTATGCTTATAGCATTTATGCTATATTACTAACCAGTTTGAGGATATTGATTGGAATTGATTTATCTGACGTGTGATGTGTTTTGGGTGTGATTGTTGGAGCTCGGTTGACTTAGTGTCTCGGGGCCAGTCTACTGTCTAAATGGAATAAGTGAATATATTTGGAATAAGTGAGCCTGTATGGCTAGAGTGTTGTCTAACACTGTTTTGAGGTTGCGATTTTCTAGGGTTCTATTTGGTCTTTCATAAATGATGATTTTCAATGAAATATATATAAAATGATTTTATTGCATCTGTGTGTATTTGCCTGTATATATATACATATTAGATATATATTGTTGATTGTATGCATGTATATATATTATAGTAATTCACTCAGTGAGGTCTGACTCCCCTCCGTTGACTATTTTTCAGGAGAGTCATCATCTTCAGACCTCAGTAGCAGGCCTGTACGTCGGATTTCTTCCTCCCCGACTTCTTTATGTAAACTGCTTCCTTGAGTCTTGAGTTTTATTTTATCTAGACACTGCAGTAGTCATTAAATATTTAAAGAAATGTTGTATTATATTTGAACTGGATTTGTATTAAAAGAGTTTATTGTGATATTTATGATTTTTATTTTCGGTGGATTATATATTGTTATTATTATTGCATGTTTATTTTATTTTTAGGCTTGCTACGGGTTTCGAATTTGAAAGAATTCTCGTTCCCTAGCGCCAGTCATGGCCCCTGTTTTGGGTCGTGACAAAGTTGGTATCAGAGCGGAGTTCTGTGTCAGGGCTTAGTTGTGTGAGTTGTGGCCTTAGTTTTCAGAGTTGTGTTTTCTGTTAGTAACTACTACAGTGAATTAGGTTCGAGTATGTCTTGATAAGTATTCCTTGCATTAGTTTTCTGTGTTATTCCTCCATTGTCTGTTTTGTCTGAATCTTTTCGTTTGTCTTTTCAAAATGAGGAGGCGAGTGCGTGTCGCTCCAACGGTCGTTGAGGCTGAGGATGATGAATCTTTTCAGGATGAGGTTTTACCTCTTGAGCAACTAGTTAGACGTAGAGGTCGTGGCACAAGTAGACCTCGAGGAGCGGCAGGTTGCCGTAGGCAGAGAGAGTTACAGGACGAGGAGCCTGTTGAGCCTGAATTTGATGTTCCTGTTCCTCCAGTTGTTCAGCCTGTTCAGCCTGCCTATCAGCAGGGTATGTCTGACCCTGAGGCAGCTTTTTTCTATGCCCGAGTTGGCATGATTGCTTTTGACGGTACTTCCGATCCATTAGATTTTCTGCACGCGATCGAGACTCGGACTCGGACTGCTCATACTGAGTACCAACGGATCATGATCGTCGAGTTGTCTGTTGAGGGACCAGCTCTAGACTGGTTTATTCAGATGATCCAGCCTTACATGATGACGATGACCTGGGCTCAGTTTCGAGAGTGATTTATGAGGAGATTCTATCCAGAGCCGCTTAGTTTGAGCTATCGTCTCCGGTTGACCAGCATTTCTCATGGTGATCGATTTGTAGAGGAGTACACCCGAGAGTTTCTTTGACTGGGTAGGTATGCAGAGGATCTGATGCGCGACCAGTACTTCACGGTCACTACCTACGTTACTGGTTTGGGTTCTGCATTTGCTGGTATGCCTACATCAGGCCTTACTCTGGAGTCTGTGATTGAGTTAGCCAAGGAGATTGAGCTGAGGCTAGTTAGGCAGGGAGCAATGCTTGATTATTACCAGCTGGGAGTTCAGTCGAGTGGATTGCAGGTTACTTCGTACTCTAGTTTTTAGGTTGGTTCGAGTAGTCAGCAGTGAGGTCCGACTCAGTAGAGTCAGAGGTAGTAGCAGTGAGTGCATCGGAGCAGTAGACATGGCCATGGAGGTCAGCGTAGATCATTTAGATTCGGGTCAGGTGCTTCGAGCAGCAGTAGTGGTCGTAGTTCTGGATCAGCGGCCAGTGTATGCTAGACTTGCGATAGAGTCCATCAGGGACCGTGTTATCTGACACCACTGACATGCTTCAAATGCGGGCAGACAGGACATTTTGCCAGATAGTGTCCTTATTTCGGGTATCAACAACCGCAGATTCCACGATTCCTACAACAATCGATTGCTAGTGCTACACCCGTGCCATTTCAGTTACCTCCAACCCAGCATCATAGTTCCACTCAGATTGTTCCACAACAGAGTCGTGGTAGAGGTACTAGAGGAGGTGCCAGAGGTGCTGGCCAGGCTTCTACCAGTCAGCAGGGAGGTCGAGATCAGGCCAGAGTTTGCCATCTCACTCAGCAGGATGCTCAGGCATCTAATACAGTCGTGGCAGGTATTATTTCTGTTTGTTACCTGGATGCATGGGTTTTGTTTGATTCGGGTGCCACGCATTCATTTGTTTCTCCCGTTTTTGCTTCTAAATCTTATTGGCAAGCTTCGAGGATGGCTTTTCCTTTGTCTGTTGCCACTCCTTTGAGCGATTCCTTGGACATCGATATTGTTCTTTCTGGTTGTCCAATTCTCGTGTGAGATAGAGAATTACCCGCTGATTTGATTTTGTTGGATGTGATGGAATTTGATGTTATTCTGGGAATGGATTGGTTATCTCAGCACTATGTTGTGGTAGATTGCAGGAATAAAGAGGTGACTTTTAGAATTCCTGATGAAGAAGATTTTAAGTTTGTGGGTGATAGGAGTTCCACACCTCATAATCTTATTTCTGCTATTACAGCTAGGAAGTTGTTGAAGAAAGGTTGTCAGGGATATTTGGCATTGGTCAGGGATACTTCAGTGGAGAAGTTGTCACTCATAGATGTTCCTATTGCCTATGAGTTTCCTGATGTTTTTCCCGAGGAGTTACCGGGTTTACCACCTCACATAGAGATTAAGTTCTGTATAAATGTGGTTCCAGGTACTACTCCTATATCTATGCCACCCTACATAATGGCTCCTGCAGAGTTGAAAGAGTTGAAGGAGCAGTTGCAAGAGTTGTTGGATAAAGGTTTCATCAGACCCAGTGTTTCTTCTTGGGGTGCACCAGTCCTGTTGGTGAAGAAGAAGGATGGAACCCTGAGACTGTGCATTGACTACAGAGAGCTGAATAAGATAACAGTGAAGAACAAGTATCCTCTCCCAAGGATAGATGACTTGTTTGACCAGCTACAGGGTGCACAGTTCTTTTCTAAGGTTGACTTGAGGTCGGGTTATCATCAGTTGTGGATCAGTGAAGCTGATATTCCTAAGACAACATTCCGCACTAGATATGGCCATTATGAGTTTTTGGTGATGTCTTTTGGTTTGATTAATGCACCTGCAGCTTTTATGGACATGATGAATAGGGTATTCAGATCATATGTGGATCAGTTTGTGGTAGTCTTCATCGATGATATACTGGTTTATTCGAGGAGTATGGAGGAGCATGTATATCACTTGAGGATTGTACTACAGACACTGAGAGATCATCAGCTTTATGCTAAATTCTCGAAGTGTGATTTCTGGATGGAGAGTGTTTCTTTTCTTAGACACGTAATGTCTAAAGAAGGTATTCAGGTTGATCCACAGAAGATTGAGGCAGTGTCTGTGTGGCCTAGACCGACTTCTGTTACAAAGATTCAGAGTTTTCTGGGTTTAGCCAGGTATTATAGGCGATTTGTGCAGGATTTTTCCAGAATTGCAACCCCTATGACTCGCTTGACTCAGAAGAATGTTAGGTTCGAGTGGTTAGAAGCTTGTGAGAATAGTTTCCAATTGTTGAAGGAGAAGTTGAGCACAGCGCCAGTGTTAGCTTTGTCTAATAGTGTGGACAAGTTCACAGTTTACTGTGATGCCTCTAGAATTGGTCTTGGTTATGTGTTGATGCAGAATGGAAGGGTGATAGCCTATGCTTCAAGGCAGTTGAAGAAGCATGAGTAGAACTATCCTACATATGACCTAGAGATGGCTGTAGTGATCTTTGCTTTGAAGATTTGGAGACATTATTTGTACGGGGTGACTTGTGAGATATTTACTGATCACAAGAGCCTTAAGTACATTTTCCAGCATAGAGATTTGAATTTGAGGCAGAGAAGATGGTTGGAATTATTAAAGGATTATGATTACGAGATCTTATATCATCCAGGCAAAGCTAATGTGGTAGCAGATGCCTTGAGTAGAAAGTCCTAAGGCAGTCTTGCTCACATCAGTGTTGAGAGGAGACCATTGATCCAGGAGTTGCATCTGATAGTGGATCAAGGTCTGATGATGAAGATTAGTACGTCAGGTGGACTGCTAGCTCAGTTTAAGGTGCGATCTGTACTGAGGGATAGGATTAAAGCAGCTCAGAGCCGAGATCCTATTCTAGAAGAGCTTGCAGAGAATGTCAGAACAGGGAAGTTCATTGATTTCACACTCGATGATGATGGTGTGTTATGGATCAGTGGTAGATTGTGTGTTCCTGATGTGGATGAATTGAGAGAGGAGATTTTAGAGGAAGCACACTTTATAGCTTACAGCGTTCATCCGGGTGTTACTAAGATGTACCATAGCATTAGAGATTTATACTGGTGGGATGGATTGAAGAAAGATGTCGCTGATTATATTGCTAAGTGTCTGACATGTCAGCAAGTGAAAGCTAAACATCAGAAGCCTTCTAGGAAGCTTCAGCCTCTTCCTATTCCCGAGTGGAAGTGGGAAAGGATAGCTATGGATTTTGTGGTAGGCTTACCTCATTCTAAGGATGGATACAATTCCATCTGGGTGATTGTAGACAGGTTGACGAAGTCTGCACATTTCCTACCTGTGAAAGCCACTTATTCTGTAGCTAGATTGGTGAAGTTGTATGTGAAGCATATCGTATGCCTTCATGGAGTATCTGTGTCCATTGTGTCAGATAGAGGTTCGGTGTTTACTTCTCGTTTTTGGCAGAAGTTGCAAGACGCGATGGGCACTAGGTTGGACTTCAGTATTGCTTTTCATCCTCAGACAGATGGTCAGTCTGAGAGGATGATCTAGACACTGGAAGATATGTTGAGGATGTGTGTCTTGGATTTGGGAGGTAGCTGGGATGATCATTTGCCACTTGTTGAGTTTGCATATAATAACAGCTACCATAGCAGTATTGGTATGGCACCATACGAGGCGTTATATGGAAGGAAGTGTAAATCCCCGTTGAGTTGGGATGAGATTGGTGAGAGAGCTTTGACTGGACCTGAGATGGTTCAGGATGCTGTAGAGAAAGTCACCGTGATTAAGCGTAGATTAGAGACCACAGTTAGCAGGCAAAAGAGTTATGCGGATCCTAGGCGCAAAGATGTGGAGTTTCAGGTTGGAGATTTCATTTTTCTAAAGGTATCTCCGATGAAGGGTGTGATGAGATTTAGCAGGAAGGGTAAGTTAGCACCGAGATATATCGGACCATTTGAGATTTTGGAGAGGGTTGGCACTGTTGCATATCGGTTGGATTTGCCTCCGAGTATGTCACAGGTGCATCTAGTATTTCATATCTCGATGCTGAGGAAGTATATCTCAGACCCTTCACACGTGTTGCAGCCCGACAGTGTAGAAGTGAGTGAAGATTTGACGTTGGTGGAAGAACCTGTGGCGATCGTAGATTATCAAGTTCGACAGTTGCGTTTCAAGTAGATTCTGATGGTCAAGGTTTTGTGGCATAGCGACAGAGTTGAGGAGCATACGTGGGAGACTGAAGCTGAGATGCGAGCTTCTTACCCATATCTCTTTCCTTTTTTATCCTGTTTTCTAGAATTCGGGGATGAATTCTTGTAAGGGGGGAAGACTGTAATATCCCGTGTTTTAAAATATTTTTATACTGCATCGGGATATGCAGTGTTAATAATTTTTAAATATGATATTGATATTTTATGAGCTTTTATTTAATTGTTTATTATTATTTTAAGTGCTTTACATAAAATTTTCCCGGGACTTGCATTTTCGGGGAAATTTTCATGTAAATAATTTACTATTAATTATTTTAAATAGATTTACGGACTTGCATGAACTCATATATATTTTTAAAGTACTAAATAAAATATATATGTGTATTTATTTAATTAATTAGGGTTTAATTAATTACCCTAATATTTTATTATTTATTTATTAGTTTTATTGTTATTTAATTATTTTTATTTATTATTAAATTTTAAAATATTAAATTATAAGTGTGTGGTGTATATTTAATGTGTGTAATTTAATATTATTTTAATATATAGTGTAAAGTATATATATATACATATAATATGTCAAAAAATCAAATTTTTGGAAAATTACAATTATGCCCCCGACTCTTCCTCCTTCTTCCCCGATTGCCTCCATCGCCGTTCCACCGTCTGTCATGCCAATTTCTTGCCATTGGTGTGCTGTCCGGCATGCCACCTCCTTCCTCAGCCTTCCTCGCCGCCTGTTGCAGCTGTTTCCGACATCTGGAGATCGATTTTGGCCGGAGAAGCCGAAAGTTGGAGCAACATCATTCACGACATTTCCGGCCACCGTTTTTTACATTGCCGGTCTCTTTCTTCTCCTTGAGCTCCAGTGAGTGTGATTCCAAGCTTTGTTTCACTTAAAATGGTCTTGATTTGCTTAGGTTTCAATTTTTCGAATTTGGCCATTTTAGGCTTCTTGATTTTTTTAAACTTCAATTTGATTGATTCATGAAAAATTCCTTCACAAATGTTGTTCCCCTTAGCTTAATCTATATGTGTGAATTTTTTTGGAATTTTTGGAGATTATTTTGATTTTTGGGTATTTTTGAATATTTTAATATTATTTTCTAATTTTCGGAAATTAATTAATTAAATTATGAAATTGTGTTTTATGATAAATATAGGTGTTTAAATGAATTATAGGAATTTATTTGGAATTTTTATGAATTTCTATGTATTTATTTTGAATTTATTTAGGTTTATGTACTTTTGGGAAAATTAGGTTAATTGTGTTTTTAATTGAAATTAATTAGTTAATTGAGTTTTATTATTAATATTATTGATAAATATTTTGAGAAAATTAATTTTGGATAATTATACTATTTTTGGTGAATTTTTGAAGTAATTATAGTATATTTATATATATAGGGGTATTTTGGTAATTTTACACAAAATTTGCAAAAATTGTAATTTAATTGGTTTTAATAGTTATTTAAGGTACAAAAATGATTTCTACAAATTATTTAGTATTTTTAACTAATTAAAACTAATTTTTGTGAATTATTTTCAATTATATACATAATATACGATTTTAATAATAAAATGAGTTTTTATCAATTTTTACTGTGTTTAAAGGTTAATTATGTAATTTCTATTTATAAAATGAATTTCTATGTTATAAGGGTATTTTTGGTATTTCTAAAATTGTTATGTGATTGTGGACCCCGATCGATAGACTGTAGTTTGTAGTCCGACCGAGGGGTTGTGGATGAGTGGTTGAGCCTGTTTTTCGAAGTGTGTTTCTTTGCAGGGTCGGCTCTACTCTTTGAGTAGAGAGATGTTCATTTTACAGGGGAGGTTCTGCCAAATTTTCGGTAGAATTCTCGTAAAACATGATGTCCAGTCGAACCCTAATTTCGATTCTGTGTTTAATATTCTAGATCGAGTTCTAGGATTTTCTGTTAGGTTTATTCTGATTTCTGTCGTTATTGTTTGTCTAGTTGTGCCGAGACTGAGGCCTAGTGGACCAGGCCCGTCGGACCCATCTCGTGGAGCGCACTAAGAGTGAGTTACTATATTATATATATATGTTTAGGGTGCATGATTTAGAAAATATATGTTTTATTTTGATTATTTATGCATGAATAATTCAATTATTACCTAAGTTATTTTTAGTTTATTTTTGGTATATATTAAATTATATGCATGTTTTATTAATAAATTATATTTAAAATGTTTTTAAATATATTTCTAGCTTAATTTGTAATTTGATTGGATTTATTTGATGTATATATACTAAAAATATACCTGGTTTACTTTTGGTATATTTCCAGTATATATATGGTTTATAATGTTATTTTATTTAAATTCATGCATCATTATTTTGTGAATGAATGTTTTATATTTATTAATGAAGGATATCGATAGAACGTGCTACCTGGTGGGCAGCACTAGGACCGAGTACGTACCGGTACACTTATAGCATTTAGGCTATATTACTAACCAATTTGAGGATATTGATTGGAATTGATTTATCTGACGTGTGATGGGTGTGATTGCTGGAGCTCGGTCGACTTAGTGTCTCGGGGCCAGTCCATTGTCTAAATGGAATAAGTGAATATATTTGGAATAAGTGAGCCTGTATGGCTAGAGTGTTGTCTAACACTATTTTGAGGTTGCGATTTTCTAGGGTTCTATTTGGTCTTTCATAAATGATGATTTTTAATGAAATATATATAAAATGATTTTATTGCATCTATGTGTATTTGCCTGTATATATATACATATTAGATATATATTGTTGATTGTATGCATTGTCATTTAGTATGCATGTATATATATTATAGTAATTCACTCAGTGAGGTCTGACTCCCCTCCATTGACTATTTTTTAGGAGAGTCATCATCTTCAGACCTCAGTAGCAGGCCTGTACGCCGGATTTCTTCTGCCCCGACTTCTTTATGTAAACTGCTTCCCTGAGTCTTGAGTTTTATTTTATCTAGACACTGCAGTAGTCATTAAATATTTAAAGAAATGTTGTATTATATTTGAACTGGATTTGTATTAAAAGAGTTTATATATATGTGATGATGAGTATTTAATTTAAATCCAGTTGGTTGAAATGTTATTGTGATATTTATGATTTTTATTTCCGGTGGATTATATATTGTTATTATTATTGCATGTTTATTTTATTTTTAGGCTTGCTACGGGTTCCGGATTCGAAAGAATTCCCGTTCCCTAGCGCTGGTCATGGCCCCTATTTTGGGTCGTGACAAGAAGGTCCATGGAATGCCATGGAAGAACCTGTGTTGTTTTCCAGTAGGATTTAGGATTTTTTTATTATTTTTCCATTTTTGGTGTTATGTGTAATTATTTTAATTTCTGGGTGTATAATCATTTAATTTTAATTTTGTACGTAGTTTGTAATAGCCCCAGTAGTGGAATAGTGAAAATTTAATTTTTTCTACTTTAAAATTAATTAGTAATTAGGTTCAATTGGGTAAAAAAATCAATTAAAATCAATGGTGGCAGTAGTTTAAATTAAGGTTTGCATGTAATTAATTTAGGGTTTTTCAGAAAATCACTCTAATGTTTATTTAATCCATTTTTTGTGTTTTATTTGTTTTGGGCTTGTTTTTTATGTTTTTATTCTTTTGGGCCCTAAGCCCACGTTTAAGTCTAACCCACTTAATAAATAGGCTTAAAAAATGATTTAGGTTTTTAAATAATTAAAATCAATTTAGGCCCATTAGGTTAGTTAGATTTTAGGCCCACTTTGTTAATTAAAACTTGTATAAACTTAGCTCAGCCCACTTAATTGCATTTCTTTTAAAATAATAAATAGACTTAGGCCCACATTTCACTTATAATAAAACCAAGTTAGACTTAGGCCCACTAATGTAATTTTTCTTTAAAATTGAATAGACTTAAGCCCATATCTTAGAAAGACTAACAAATAGATTTAGGCTCACTAATTAATAAAATGTAGGCCCACCTTTATTCCATTTCACTTGTAAATAAAATGTAGATTTAGCTAACTTATAGAATAAAATTAACATAGTTTAGACATAGGGACATTGCGCTTTTGATGCATTTTTTACTTGTAATTTTATTAACTTGTTGCCTTTTGGGTAGATGGATGTTAATTAGGGTTTAATAAAATTGCATGTAATTAGAGGATGAAATAATCATTTATAAAATTATTCTAAAAGAACATGAGAGTAAGAGAAGTTAGTATTCTGTATCTAGAATCTCCTGGTTGTGGTGTTAGCTTTCGTTTAGAGAATCAACTACCACCTTTTTGAGTTGTCCCATTTATTACCCTGGGTGGTGACTCCTCATCTCCACACCATGTTTTTGTGACTGTGGTTAGTGTATTCTCTAAGGCCCTGAGCCTAAACAGTGTCGTGGTTGCTAAAATCTTGGACGTGGGCTAAACCCTGCCGTCTACAGTGGCGACTCCACTGGGGATAAGAGATACTGATTCTACTTGTGTTCTTTAGAATTGTTTTATCAATTATTATTTCCTTCTTGCATTCATTCTGCATGTCCCTACTAAACCGATGGCATTGGTTTATGATTCCATGATTCCACTAGCTTCATGGAGTTGTAGATTGGCTAACCATCACTCTTAGCCTTAACTCGATTCAATAGAGATTACTAGGCTCATCTAACCAGAGTCTGTAACCCAAGTCCCTAGGGGGGTAATCTTCTCTCGAGTTCGTAAAGGATGCATCTTGCTAAGGGAACCTTAACTTTTCACCGGTCCCTAACCACATATAATGTCTTAGTTACTTCCCTTAGGGTCTTTACCCAAAATGCTTGTTTGTTTGAATTGCCATGAGGTATTTCTATTTATGAAAGCCCAGGTCTATACCTTTGAATCTCATTCAGGTTATATTTAGAAATGCTGCTTCTGTGCTCTTTTTCTTTTAACGGGAGATTTTTCATGCATGCCGGCTCTTAATATCCCTTGTTAATATGAAGGCCAAGACCAAAAATCCTAAGAAAAGAAACTTTCCATCGAACACGTGTGTGGGAGGAATAAGGTTGGAAGTCTTATGCTTGCTTGTATGTTGCTTGTTGATTGCTTCCTGATACTTACTACCTGCTATTTATTGCATAAACACATGCATCATGCATACATATAGTCCATGCATAATACAATACCTTGTATTGTAGCCATCATAGATTCATCTGGGTCTTCTCGTGTCTGGGGACGAAGAGGTGGCAAATTAACCAGAGTTGATTTAAGTCAGGAGTCCATAGCTCAAAGCATCCTTCACAGACTGGAGAGACTAGAGGGGAGTCCAATCAATCCACTATTCTTAGAAGCTAAATCAGCTCAGACTGAAATGGAACAATAACCAGAGATATGGACCTTAGAGGACATTAAGGGAGCTTTGATGGATGACATGAGAGCTATGATGCAAGATGAACTGAGATAGGCTTTGGCCGGACTAGTGCAACCAGTTATTGGACAACCACCTGCTGCTGTTATTAAACAACCGCCTGCTATTACTATTGAATAGCCACCTGCTGAAGGAGCTCCACCTGTTACTCCTCCACTTACTACTAGTAATATTGAGGGGCAACCTGCTGCTAGAAATGTACCTGCTACTGATGTGAGAATGGAAGACATTAAAAACTACATGGTAGAAAAGGCGAAGAGAGAATCACTTGAATTGGTTCAAGACCTTGAGTCTAAGCAGATGCAAGCACTGACTCAGAAAATGTCCAAGATGGAAGAGCTGATTATAGGACAAGGAATAAGATATTCTTTTGACTTTGCTGATATGTTACAAATGGAGGGTGACAAGTTACCTGAAAAATTCAAAATGCCTCAACTGTAGAAATTTTATGGGAGAGGAGACCCTAGAATTCATCTGAGTTAATAATAACAACCATGAGCACTATAAAAGCACCTTTAGCGGTAGTCACTAGGTTGTTTGTGCTGTCCCTGGAAGGAATGGCTATGAATAGGTACCATGGGTTAGAAAAGTCTATTAGAACTTACTGGAAGGAACTATGTATTACATTCATGAAGTAATATGATTATAACACTCGATTGGAAGTGTCAATTAGGGATTTAGAGTTAATTAAATAGAAATCAAATGAGTCATTTTTTGATTTCTTAACTCGTTTCATGAATAAAGCAGGGATGATGAAAAACAAGCTTGCTAAGAAGGATCAAGTTAGAATGATAGTTCATAATGTGTCACCTAATTTGGTCGAGAGGCTACAAATGATGAATCCCAAAACCTTCATTGATTTGTATGATGATGGGTTACAAGCTGAGGAAATTAAGAGTAAGAAAAAGAAAACTGCTAGAGGCACAATAACTTGAAACTACCCAACTAGGGGCATACAATAAGGAAGTACTAGCCGAGCTGTAGAGGTATGTGTAGTTCAACAACCTAGAAGGTTCTCAAACTTCAACCAACCACTCTCTAAAGTCCTAGAGAGGCTAATCCAAAAAGGCCTGCTCTGACCCTTAACCTTTTCCAAACCCCCGAATCCAAATCTCCCTGGCTATGATCAGAACAGTTACTACAAGTTTCATCAAGTAGCTGGCCATTCCACAGATACCTGCATCCACCTAAAATATAGAATCCAAAACTTGATAGACTCCGAAAAAATCACCGACCCTGAGAAATCCAATTCCAACCCAAACACCAGAAGCAACCCTTTTCCAGACTACCAAAATATTCCACCACCATCCACCATAATGATTAACTCAAGGGTTAGCAAAGAAGAAGTGCTAAGCTCCTTCGAGGACCTCAACCTTATACCCAATGGTGAACCTTTCGGACAGCCACAGAGAGGAGTAGAAGATTTACTGGGCCAGGCCTTAGGCAAGTTTGATTACAGAGTATTCACCCTCTGCTAACATCCTTATTGAATCAATTAAGCCCTCAGGTTGGGGAGATGAGTTTGATGATAAGTAAGTAAAAGAAGAGCTTGAAATTCCTGAGCAGTCGCTAAGAGGAGTTAAAGATCTGTTGGGACAACCTTTGGGCAAGTTTGATTATAGAGTATTCTATTCTAAAACTGCTTCTACTAACATACCCATGGAAGAGATCATGCTGACAGGATGGGGTGATGAGTTTGAAGAAGATGAATTCTTAACCCCAGAATTATCCCAAGAAGGGGATGAAAAGCTGTTAAGCCAACATATGGACAAGCTGAGGGAGCTTAAAGGAAAAGAAACATGCACAATGGAAGTTTGGAAAAATGGGAAAAGAGAACGGATTGTTGGGGCCATGGACATCTGGTATAATTTTGATGAAGAAAAACCCACTAGAGTTTATGTATGGAGTGATACTCCAAATGTGAATCATGTCATTAGAAGTGGGAGGAATTACCGGGCAGTAGAAAAGCAAAATGAAAAGGTTATAGAAAGGGAAGAAACAGAAGATGTAGAAGTAGAGGAAGGATAGAAAGAAGACCTATTCCTGGAATAACTCAAGAAGGCTAAAGTGAGTGTGAGCATCTAGGAATTACTAATGCATTCAGGCAGCCATAGAAGGGCTCTTGTAAAAGCTTTATAGAATATGAGCATTGAAACAACCGCTACTTTAGAAGCTATGGTGGCAAAGGTGACATAAAAGAAACATGGGATGGTAACATTCTCAGATGATGACTTGCCTTTAGAGGGAAGGAATCATAACAAGGCATTGTTTATCCCAGCTGAAGTAAAAGGGAAGAGAACCAACTTTGTGATGATGGATGATGGTTCAGCTATAAATGTATGCCTATTAAAGATCCTACCTAATTTGGGTTTGAAAGTAGATGACTTGACGACTTCAAACCTCATAATTAGAGCTTACGACGATAGTACCAAGAATGTGGAGGGAACATTTTAGGTTTTCGTCAAAACAGGGCCTGTAGAGTCAACTGTTGAATTTACTATACTGGACATCTGTAATATCCCGTGTTTTTAAATATTTTTACACTGTACCGGGATATGCAGTGTTAATAATTTTTGTATATATCTTATGATATTTTTACGAGTTAATATGTATTTAAAACCTATTTTAAATACTGTGTTTTATCTACAGTGCTTTACGTAAAATTTTCCCGGGACTTGCATTTTCGGGGAAATTTTCACGTAAATAATTTATTATTAATTATTTTAAATATATTTTCGAACTCGCATGAACTCATGCGTATTTTTAAAATACTAAATAAAGACTATGTGTGTGAATATTTATTTAATTAGGGTTTAATATATATATTACCCTAATATTTTATTATTTGTTTATTAATTTATTGTTATTTAATTATTTTATTTATTATTAAATTATTTTATTATTTTATTATTTTTTTTCTTTCTTTCTTTTTCTTTTTTTTCTTCTTTTTTTTCTTTTTCTTTTCTTTTTTCTTTTCTTTTTCTTTTCTTTTTCTTTTTCTTCTTCTTCTTCTTCTTCTTCTTTCCCTCCCGCGCGCCCGACCACCACCCATCCCTTCCCTCCCGCTGCAACTCCGGTCACCTACCGTCGGTGTGCCTCCTAGCTTGCCACCGTCGTTCCCAGCCGTCCCCCGCCGCCAGCAGCTCCATTCCCCGGCGCCGGCAGCCCCATTTTCCTCATTTGGCCGAAAATCTTCCCTTCATCGTTTCTCCCATTTTCGGCCACCGTTTTCGACACCGCCGGTCTCTTTCTTCTCCTTGAGCTCCGGTGAGTGTGATTCTAACTTTGGTTTGAGCTGAAATGATCTAGAATTGCTTAGGTTTCGAATTTTCAATTTCGGCCTATTAGGGTTTTTTATTTTTTTGAGCTTCGAATTGATTGATTCATGAAAACTCCCTTCAAAAATGTTGATCCTAGTAGCTTAATCTACATGTATGAATTTTTGTGGAATTTTTGGAGATTTTTTTGATTTTTGAGTATTTTTGAATATTTTAATATTAGTTTCCAATTTTCGGAAATTAATTATTTAAATTATGAAATTGTGTTTTATGGTTAAATTAGGTGTTGAAATGAATTATAGGAATTTATTTGGAATTTTTATGAATTTCTAAGTATTTATTTTGAATTATTTGAGTTTATGTAATTTTGGGAAAATTAGGTTAAATGTGTTTTTATTTGAAATTAATTGGATAATTGAGTTTAATTATTGATATTATTGATAAATATGTTGAGAAAATTAATTTTCAATAATTGTATAATTTTTGGTGAATTTTTGAAGTAATTTTAGTATATTTATATATATAGGGGTATTTTGGTAATTTTACCCTAAATTGGCTAAAGATGTAATTTAATTGGTTTTAATAGTTATTTAAGGTATAAAAATGATTTCTATAAATTATTTGATATTTTTAACTAATTAAAACTATTTTTCGTGAATTATTTTCAATTATATATATAATATACGGTTTTTCAAATAAAATGAGTTTTTATCGGTTTTTATTGTGTTTAAAGGTTAATTATGTAATTTCTACTTATAAAATGTATTTTCTATGCTATAAGGATATTTTTGGTATTTTCAAAATTATTCTGTGTTTGTGGACCCCGGTCGGTAGATTGTAGTCTGGAGTCCGACCGAGGGGTTGTGGATTTGTGTTGAGCTTATTTTTTGAAGTGTATTTCCTTGCAGGGTCGGCTCTACTCTTTTGAGTAGAGAGATGTCCATTTTACAGGGGAGGTTCTGCCAAATTTTTGATAGAATTGTCATAAAACATGATATCCGGTCAAACCCTGATATCGATTCTGTATTTAATACTCTAGATCGAATTCTAGGATTTCTGTTAGGGTTATTCTGATGTCGGTTATTTATTTCTTGTTTAGTTGCACCGAGACCGAGGGCTAGTGGACCAGGCCCGTCAGACCCATCTCGTGGAGCGCACTAGGTGAGTTACTATACTATTTATATATGCTTAAGATGCATGATTTAGAAATGCATGTTTTATGTTGATTAAATATGCATAAATAATTTGATTATTTCTTAAGTTTATATTAAGTATATTTTTGGTTTATTTTTGGTATATAATAAATTATATACATGTTTTATTAATAAAATATATTTAAAATGTTTTTAAATATATTTTAGTTTAATTCATGATTTGATTGGATTTATTTGACATATATATACTCGAAATATACCTGGTTTACTTTTGGTATATTTTCGGTATATATATGGTTTATATTGTTATTTCAATTAAACTCATGCATCATTTATTTTTGTGAATGAATGTTTTATATTATTGATGATGAAGGATATCGATAGAACGTGCTACCTAGTGGGCAGCACTAGGACCGAGTACGTACCGGTACGCCTATAGTATTTAGGCTATAATACTAACTTATTTGTGGAGATTGATTGATTATGATTATTGATATGTGAGATGTGATTTGGGTGTGATTGCTGGAGCTCGGTTGATCAAGTGTCTCGGGGCCAATCACACTGGCAGTAAGACTACTGGAGCTCGGTTGACTTAGTGTCTCGGGGCCAGTCTACTGTCTAAATGGATTAAGTGGATATATTTGGATTAAGTGAGCCTGTATGGCTAGAGTGTTGTCTAACACTATTTTCGAGGTTGCGATATTCTAGGGTTCTATGTGATCCTTCATAAAAGATGATTTTCAGATAAAATATATAAATGATTTTTATTGCATCTGTGTGTAATTGCCTGTATATATATATTAGATATATACTATTGACTGTATGCATTATCATTTAGTGTGTATGTATATATATTATAGTAATTCACTCAGTGAGGTCTGACTCCCCTCCATTGACTATTTTTTAGGAGAGTCGACATCTTCAGACCTCAGTAGCAGGTCGTTACGCCGGATTTCTTTCGCCCCGGCTTCTTTGTGTAAATTATCTACTTGAGTCTTATTTTTATAATCTAGACACTGCAGTAGTTGTGAATTAAAGTGTGGGATTTCATGTATTTATTTAAAGAGATGTATTATATTGAAACTGGATTTGTATTAAAAGATTTATATATCTATGAGATGAGATTTAACTTAAATCCAGTTAGTGTATATACTATTGTGATATTTATGATTTTTATTTCCGCTGCATATAATATTGTTATTGTTATTATTGCATGTTTTATTTTATTTTTAGGCTTGCTACGGGTTTCCGAATTCGAAAGAATTCCTGTTCCCTAGCGCCGGTCATGGCCCCTAGTTTGGGTCGTGACAAAGTTGGTATCAGAGCAGAGTTATGTGTCAAGGCTTAGTTATGTGAGTTGTGGCCCTAGTTTAAAGTTGTGTTTTCTTTTGGTAACTATTGCAGTGTATTAGGTTTGAGTACGTCTTGATAAGTATTCCTTGCTTAGTTTTCAGCGTTATTCCTCCGTTGTCTGTTTTGTCTGAATCTTTCTGTTTGTCTTTTCAGTATGAGGAGGCGAGCGCGTGTCGCTCCACCGGTCGTTGAGGCCGAGGATGATGAGTCTTTTCAGGATGAGGTTTTACCTCCTGAGCAGCCAGTTAGGCATAGACGTCGTGGCAGAGGTAGACCTCGAGGAGCGGCAGGTCACCGTAGGCAAAGAGAGTTACAGGACGAGGAGCCTGTTGAGCCTGAGTTTGATGTTCCTGTTCCTCCAGTTGTTCAGCCTGTTCAGCCTGCCTATCAGCAGGGTATGTCTGACCCTGAGGCAGCTTTGTTCTATGCCCGAGTTGGCAGGATTGCGTTTGATGGTACTTTCGGTCCGTTAGATTTTCTACACGCGAATGAGACTAGGACTCGGACTGCTCATACCGAGTACCAGCGGATCATGATCGTTGAGTTGTCTGTTAAGGGACCAGCTCTAGATTGGTTCATTCAGATGATCTAGCCCTATATGATGACGATGACATGGGCTCAGTTCTGAGAGCGATTTATGAGGAGATTCTGTCCAGAGCCTCTTCGTCTGAGCTATTATCTTCGATTGACCAGTATTTCTCATGGAGATCGATCTGTAGAGGAGTATACCCGAGATTTTCTCCATTTGGGTAGATATGCTAAGGATCTGATGCAAGATCAGTATTTCGCGGTCACTACATACGTTACTGGTTTAGGTTCTGCTTTTGCTGGTATGCCTACGGCAGGCCTTACTCTGGAGTCTATGATTGAGTTAGCCAAGGAGATTGAGTTGAGGCTAGTTAGGCAGGGAGCGATGCCTGATTACTACCAGCTAGGAGTTCAGTCGAGTGGATTGCAGGCTACTCCGTATTCGAGTTTTCATGTTGGATCGAGTAGTCAGCAGCGAGGTCCGACTCAGTAGAGTCAGAGATAGCAGTAGTGAGTGCATCAGAGCAGTAGGCATGGCCGTGGAGGTCAACGTAGATCGTTCAGATTCGGGTCAGGTGCTTCGAGCAGCAGCAGTGGTCGTAGTTCTGGATCAGCGGCCAGTGTTTGTCAGACGTGTGGTAGAGTCCATCAGGGACCGTGTTATCTGACACCACTGACATGCTTCAGATGCGGGCAGACAGGACATTTTGCCAGATTGTGTCCTTATTCTGGGTATCAGCAGCTGCAGATTTCGCGATTTCCACAGCAGTCGATTGCTAGTGTTGCTCTCGTACCATTTCAGTTGCCACCAGCTCAGTATCAGAGTTCTACTCAGTTTGTTCCACAGTAGAGTCATGGTAGAGGTACTAGAGGAGGTGCCAGAGGTGTTGGCCAGGCTTCTACCAGTCAGCAGGGAGGTTGAGGTCAGGCCAGAGTCTTCCATCTAACTCAGCAGGATGCTCAGGCATCTAATGCAGTCGTGGCAGGTATTGTTTCTGTTTGTTACCTGGATGCATGGGTTTTATTTGATCCGGGTGCCACGCATTCGTTTGTTTCTCCTATTTTTGCTTCTAAATCTTGTTGGCAAGCTTCGAGGATGGCTTTTCCTTTGTCTGTTGCCACTCCTCTGAGCGATTCCTTGGACACCGATATTGTTCTTTCTGGTTGTCCAGTTCTCGTGGGAGATAGAGAATTACCCGCTGATTTGATTTTGTTGGATGTGATGGAGTTTGATGTCATTATGGGAATGGATTGGTTATCTCAGCACTTCACCATGGTAGATTGCAGGAATAAGGAGGTGACTTTTAGAATTCCTGGTGAAGAAGATTTTAAGTTTGTTGGTGATAGGAGTTCAGCACCTCAGAATCTTATTTCTGTTATTACGGCTAGGAAGTTATTGAAGAAAGGATGTCAGGGATATTTGGCATTGGTCAGGTATACGTCAGTGGAGAAGTTGTCACTCACAGATGTTCCTGTTGCTTGTGAGTTTCCTGATGTTTTTCCCGAGGAGTTGCCAGGTTTACCACCTCACAGAGAGATTGAGTTATGTATAGATGTGGTTCCAGGTACTACTCCCATATCTATGCCACCCTATCGTATGGCTCCTGCAGAGTTGAAAGAGTTGAAGGAGCAGTTGTAAGAGTTGTTGGATAAAGGTTTCATTAGACCTAGTGTTTCTCCTTGGGGTGCACCAGTCCTGTTTGTGAAGAAGAAGGATGGTACCCTGAGATTGTGCATTGACTACAGAGAGCTGAATAAGGTGACAATGAAGAACAAGTATCCTCTTCCGAGGATAGATGATTTGTTTGATCAGCTTCAGGGTGCACAATTCTTTTCTAAGGTTGACTTGAGGTCAGGTTATCATCAGCTGCGTATCAGTGAAGCTGATATTCCTAAGACAGCGTTCCGCACTCGATATGGCCATTATGAGTTTCTGGTGATGTCTTTTGGTTTGACTAATGCACCAGCAGCTTTTATGGACTTGATGAACAGGGTATTCAGACTGTATGTGGATCAGTTTGTAGTAGTCTTCATCGATGATATACTGGTATATTCGAGGAGTATGGAAGAGCATGTATATCATTTGAGGATTGTACTACAGACACTGAGAGATCATCAGCTTTATGCTAAATTCTCTAAGTGTGATTTCTGGATGGAGAGTGTTTCTTTTCTTGGACACGTAGTGTCTAAAGAAGGTATTCAAGTTGATCCATAGAAGATTGAGGCAGTGTTTGAATGGCCTAGACCTACTTCTATCACAGAGATTCGGAGTTTTCTAGGTTTAGACGGGTATTATAGGCGGTTTGTGCAAGATTTTTCCAGGATAGCAGCCCCTATGACTCACTTGACTCAGAAGAATGTTAGATTCGAGTGGTCAGAAGCTTGTGAGAACAGTTTTCAGTTGTTAAAGGAGAAGTTGACCACAGCGCCAGTGTTAGCTTTGCTTAATAGTGTGGATAAGTTCACAGTTTACTGTGATGCCTCTAGAATTGGTCTTGGTTGTGTGTTGATGCAGAATGGAAGGGTGATAGCCTGTGCTTCGAGGCAGTTGAAGAAGCATGAGCAGAATTATCCTACACATGATCTTGAGATGGCTGCAGTGATTTTTGCTTTGAAGATTTGGAGACATTATTTGTACGGGGTGACTTGTGAGATATTTACTGATCATAAGAGCCTTAAGTACATTTTTCAGCAGCGAGATCTGAATTTGAGGCAGAGAAGATGGTTGGAATTGTTGAAGGATTATGATTGTGAGATTCTATATCATCCAGGTAAAGCTAATGTGGTAGCATATGCCTTGAGTAGGAAGTCCTCAGGTAGTCTTGCTCACATTAGTGTTAAGAGGAGACCATTGATCCAAGAGTTGCATCTGATGGTGGATCAAGGTCTGATGATGAAGATTAGTAGATCAGGTGGACTGCTAGCTCAATTTAAAGTACGATCTGTACTGAGGGATAGGATTAAAGCAGCTCAGAGTCGAGATCCCATTCTGGAAGAGCTTGCAGAGAATGTTCGAGCAGGGAAGTTCACTGATTTCACACTCGATGATGATGGTGTGTTGTGGATCAGTGGTAGATTATGTGTTCCTGATGTGGATGATTTGAGAGAGGAGATTTTAGAGGAAGCACACTCTACAACTTACAGCATACATCCAGGTGTTACTAAGATGTACCACAGTATCAGAGATTAATACTGGTGGGATGGATTGAAGAAAGATGTCGCTGATTATGTTGCTAAGTGTTTGACGTGTCAACAAGTGAAAGCCGAACATCAGAAGCCTTCTGGGAAGCTTCAGCCTCTTCCTATTCCCGAGTGGAAGTGGGAAAGGATAGCTATGGATTTTATGGTCGGTTTATCTCGTTCGAAGGATGGATACGATTCCATCTGGGTGATTGTAGACAAGTTGACGAAGTCTGCACATTTCTTGCCAGTGAAAGCCACATATTCTGTTGCTAGATTGATGAAGTTGTACGTGAAGCATATTGTGTGCCTTCATGGAGTACCTGTGTCCATTGTGTCAGATAGAGGTTCAGTGTTTACTTCTCGTTTTTGGCAGAAGTTATAGGAAGCGATGGGCACTAGGTTGGATTTCAGTATTGCTTTTCATCCTCAGACAGATGGCCAGTCTGAGAGGACGATCCAGATACTGGAAGATATGTTGAGGATGTGTGTCTTGGATTTAGGAGGTAGCTGGGATGATCATTTGTCGCTTATTGAGTTTGCATATAATAACAGCTACCATAGTAGTATTGGCATGGCACCGTATGAGGCATTGTATGGAAGGAAGTGTAGATCCTCTCTGAGTTGGGATGAGATTGGTGAGAGAGCTTTGACTGGACCTGAGATGGTTCAGGATGCTGCAGAGAAAGTTGCCTTGATTAAGTGAAGATTAGAGACCGCAGTTAGTAGACAGAAGAGTTATGCGGATCCTAGGTGCAGAGATGTGGAGTTTCAGGTGGGAGATTTCATTTTTCTGAAAGTATCTCCGATGAAGGGTGTGATGAGATTTGGCAGGAAGGGTAAGTTAGCACCGAGATATATTGGACCATTTGAGATTCTGGAGAGAGTTGGCACTGTTGCATATCGGTTGGATTTGCCTCCGAGTATGTCACAGGTGCATCCAGTATTTCATATCTCGATGTTAAGGAAGTATATCTCAGACCCTTCTCACGTATTGCAACCCGACAGTGTAGAAGTGAGTGAAGATTTGACGTTTGTGGAAGAACCTGTGGCTATCGTTGATTTTCAAGTTCGACAGTTACGATCGAAGCAGATTCCGATGGTCAAGGTTCTGTGGCGTAGCGACAGAGTCGAGGAGCATACATGGGAGACTCAGGCTGAGATGCGAGCTTCTTACCCGTATCTCTTTCCTTTTTTATCTTGTTTTCTGGAATTCAGGGACGAATTCTTGTAAGGGGGAAGACTGTAATATCCCGTGTTTTTAAATATTTTTACACTGTACCGGGATATGCAGTGTTAATAATTTTTGTATATATCTTATGATATTTTTACGAGTTAATATGTATTTAAAACCTATTTTAAATACTGTGTTTTATCTACAGTGCTTTACGTAAAATTTTCTCGGGACTTGCATTTTTTGGGAAATTTTCACGTAAATAATTTATTATTAATTATTTTAAATATATTTTCAGACTCGCATAAACTCATGCGTATTTTTAAAATACTAAATAAAGACTATGTGTGTGAATATTTATTTAATTAGGGTTTAATATATACATTACCCTAATATTTTATTATTTGTTTATTAATTTATTGTTATTTAATTATTTTATTTATTATTAAATTATTTTATTATTTTATTATTATTTTTTCTTTCTTTCTGTTTCTTTTTTTTTCTTCTTTTTCTTT
Source organism: Mallotus nudiflorus (assembly GCA_947683625.1). Classification (NCBI taxonomy): domain Eukaryota; kingdom Viridiplantae; phylum Streptophyta; class Magnoliopsida; order Malpighiales; family Euphorbiaceae; genus Mallotus; species Mallotus nudiflorus. Next base: position 53,047 of record CANTUR010001442.1, read on the forward strand.
TCTTTTTCTTTTCTTTCTTTTTCTTTTTCTTCTTCTTCTCCTTCTTTCCCTCCCGTGCACCCGACCACCACCCATCCCTTCCCTCCCGCTGCAACTCCGGTCACCTACCATCGGTTTGCCTCCCGGCTTGCCACCGTCGTTCCCAGCCATCCCCCACCGCCAACAGCTCCCTTCCCCGGCGCCGGCAGCCCCATTTTCCTCATTTGGCCAAAAATCTTCCCTTCGCCGTTTCTCCTATTTTTGGCCACCGTTTTCGACACCACCGGTCTCTTTCTTCTCCTTGAGCTCCAGTGAGTGTGATTCTAGCTTTGGTTTGAGCTGAAATGGTCTAGAATTGCTTAGGTTTCGAATTTTCAATTTCGGCCTATTAGGGTTTTTGATTTTTTTGAGCTTAGAATTGATTGATTCATGAAAACTCCCTTCAAAAATGTTGATCCTAGTAGCTTAATCTACATGTATGAATTTTTGTGGAATTTTTGGAGATTTTTTGGATTTTTGAGTATTTTTGAATATTTTAATATTATTTTCTAATTTTCGAAAATTAATTATTTAAATTATTAAATTGTTTTTTATGGTTAAATTAGGTGATGAAATGAATTATAGGAATTTATTTGGAATTTTTATGAATTTCTAAGTATTTATTTTGAATTATTTGAGTTTATGTAATTTTGGGAAAATTAGGTTAAATGTGTTTTTATTTGAAATTAATTGGATAATTGAGTTTAATTATTGATAAATATGTTGAGAAAATTAATTTTGGATAATTGTATAATTTTTGGTGAATTTTTGTAGTAATTTTAGTATATTTATATATATAGGGGTATTTTGGTAATTTTATCCTAAATTGGCTAAAAATGTAATTTAGTTGGTTTTAATAGTTATTTAAGGTATAAAAATAATTTCTATAAATTATTTGATATTTTTAACTAATTAAAACTATTTTTCGTGAATTATTTTCAATTATATATATAATATACGGTTTTTCAAATAAAATGAGTTTTTATCGATTTGTTTATTGTGTTTAAAGGTTAATTATGCAATTTCTACTTATAAAATGTATTTCTATGCTATAAGGATATTTTTGGTATTTTCAGAATTATTCTGTGTTTGTGGACCCCCGGTCGGTAGATTGTAGTCTGGAGTCCGACCGAGGGGTTGTGGATTTGTGTTGAGCTTATTTTTCGAAGTGTATTTCCTTGCAGGTCGGCTCTACTCTTTTGAGTAGAGAGATGTCCGTTTTACAGGGGAGGTTCTGCCAAATTTTTGATAGAATTGTCATAAAACGTGATATCCGGTCAAACCCTGATATCGATTCTGTATTTAATACTCTAGATCGAATTCTAGGATTTCTGTTAGGGTTATTCTGATGTCGGTTATTTATTTCTTGTTTAGTTACGCCGAGACCGAGGGCTAATGGACCAGGCCCCGTCGGACCCGTCTCGTGGAGCGCACTAGGTGAGTTACTATACTATATATATATGCTTAAGATGCATGATTTAGAAATGCATGTTTTATGTTGATTAAATATGCATAAATAATTTGATTATTTCTTAAGTTTATATTAAGTATATTTTTGGTTTATTTTTGGTATATAATAAATTATATACATGTTTTATTAATAAAATATATTTAAAATGTTTTTAAATATATTTTTAGTTTAATTCATGATTTGATTGGATTTATTTGACATATATATACTCGAAATATACCTGGTTTACTTTTGGTATATTTTCGGTATATATATGGTTTATATTGTTATTTCAATTAAACTCATGCATCATTTATTTTTGTGAATGAATGTTTTATATTATTGATGATGAAGGATATCGATAGAACGTGCTACCTAGTGGGCAGCACTAGGACCGAGTACGTACCGGTACGCCTATAGTATTTAGGCTATAATACTAACTTATTTGTGGAGATTGATTGATTATGATTATTGATATGTGAGATGAGATTTGGGTGTGATTGCTGGAGCTCGGTTGACCAAGTGTCTCGAGGCCAATCACATTGGCAGTCAGACTGCTGGAGCTCGGTTGACTTAGTGTCTCGGGGCCAGTCTACTGTCTAAATGGATTAAGTGGATATATTTGGATTAAGTGAGCCTGTATGGCTAGAGTGTTGTCTAACACTATTTTCGAGGTTGCGATATTCTAGGGTTCTATGTGATCCTTCATAAAAGATGATTTTCAGATAAAATATATAAATGATTTTTATTGCATCTGTGTGTAATTGCCTGTATATATATATTAGATATATACTGTTGACTGTATGCATTATCATTTAGTGTGTATGTATATATATTATAGTAATTCACTCAGTGAGGTCTGACTCCCCTCCGTTGACTATTTTTTAGGAGAGTCCGACATCTTCAGACCTCAGTAGCAGGTCGTTACGCCGTATTTCTTCCGGCCTGGCTTCTTTGTGTAAATTATCTACTTGAGTCTTATTTTTATAATCTAGACACTGCAGTAGTTGTGAATTTAAAGTGTGGGATTTCATGTATTTTATTTAAAGAGATGTATTATATTGAAACTGGATTTGTATTAAAAGATTTATATATCTATGAGATGAGATTTAACTTAAATCCAGTTGGTGTATATACTATTGTGATATTTATGATTTTTATTTCCGCTGCATATAATATTGTTATTGTTATTATTGCATGTTTTATTTTATTTTTAGGCTTGCTACGGGTTTTGGATTCGAAAGAATTCTCATTCCCTAGCGTCGATCATGGCCCCTATTTTGGGTCGTGACAACATCCCTATTACCTCTACCCTACTGTTGGGAAGGTCATGGTTTCTTGCCCTAGGAGGAGTACCTTCAACTGTGCACCAGAAAATAAAATTCCCTCATGAAGGGGAATAGAAGTGGAGCGAATGTAGTTGTGGCAGCCATACTTGATAAACATAAGCAAGTGTGTGTTCTGGCTGGTTTCTAAGTTGCTGGAATATTTGATGAGATGGATCCCAGGGTTGCAAAAATGATGGAAAGCATGAATTATCGACCTGGAAAGGGGCTCGAGAAGAATGAACAAGGAAGTCCTAGGCCCCCAAAAATTAAAACCCAAGACCATATGAAGGGTTTGGGATATACTGAGGTAGGATCGGCTAGTAGAAGAGCAAAGAACAAGGAGAAAGAAAAAATAAATAAGCCCTTAGGAAGGATTGGACCACTAAGATAGAACTTCACCAAGCCATGAGAAGGCAAGTATTACATGGGCACCAAAGAATCTATTAACGTGGCTGAAAGAATGTCCCTAAGTTTGAGATCTTCAAGGAGCAGATTGTGGAAAGCCTAGTGGCCAGCAATAAAGAGGAAGTCATGAAGCAAGTAATTAGAAAGAATGGGTGATGATGCTGTTGAGGAGCTACTGTGTCTACCACCTGAGGAGGAACCACCCCAGGACTTAGCTACTATCATTAGTGATAGTTTTATTGATGTTTTTTATGAAGAAACTGATGTAATAACATCTAGTCTTTATACGGACGAAGATGGTGTTTTTCTTATGGTTAATGATATGAATGCTAGTTTTGCTTACTTGTGTGATGTGCATCCTGATAGTTATGTGTATTATATTTTGATCGATCATGCATGTTTGACATTAATTCAATTCAGTTTGATTCATTTAACATGGGCACAAATGATAATCCAAAGAACATTTCTATATCATATGATGTAATTTCTGAAGAAAGAAAAAATTTTGAGAGAATATTAACAAAAAGAAAGGTAGTATTCGCCTGGACTTATGAAGTCATGGTAGGTTTGGATAGGGAAATAGCAGAGCATCACATTCCAACTCATCCAGAAACCAAGCCGGTTAAACAAAAATTATGCAAATTAAGACCAGAATGGACAAAAAAGATAAAAGAGGAAATTGCTAAGCAAATACAGGCTAACTTCCTAGAACTAGTAGACTACCCTCAATGGCTAGCAAACATAGTACCTATTCCTAAGAAAGATGGCAAAGTACATATGTGTGTAGATTTTAGGGATCTGAACAAAGCTTGTCCAAAGGATGACTTCCTATTACCTCACATTGATTTAATAGTGGATAGTGCTACAACAAGTGCAATGTATTCTTTTATAGACAAATTTTTTGGGTACAACAAGATCATGATGGCAGTCATGGATAAGATTAAGATAGCTTTCATCACATAATGGGGGACCTATTGTTACAAGGTGATGCCTTTTAAACTGAAGAATGCAGGTGCAAACTTATCAAAGAGCCACTACTACACTTTTCCATGATATGATGCATAAGGAGGTTGAAGTGTTAAATGTTTTTATATTATATCGAGATATGCAGTATTAATAATTTTTTTAATATATATTTGATTATTTAATTATTTTGTTAATAATTAATGTTATTTATGTTTATTTAAATTTTTCTATGTAAAAATTTTGTCGAAACTCATCATTTTGGGAAATAATATTTAAATAATATTTTATTGTTTAATGTTATTTTATTTTAACAAATTATATGGGTTCATGCATTATTATTATTATTATATATGTATCTATAAATATGTATATAATATAAATGTGTGGTGTGTGTTTATTTTGTATATTAAAATATAAAGTTATATAATAATAATAATAATAATAATAATAATAATAATAATAATAATAATAATAATAATAAAACAAAAAAAACCCATTACCTTCATCATCTTCTTCCCCGACACCACCCCCTCCTATCCCCTCACCATTTGTTATCCCTCCGTCAGAGTGCCTCATGGAGTGCCGCCGTCCTCTCCAGCTACTCTGCCACCCTCCTCCACCCTCTCTGGTGCCGGTGGTTGTTATGGAAGCCAAGGAAGCTGAAAATCAACTCTCCTCCATTCAAGGCATTTATGGTCACCAAATCTGATGATTCCAGTACCGTTGAGCTCCTAGATCTCCATAGATACCGATTCCAAGCACCTTGTAGCTTGAAAACTCGATTTGGTAAGGATTTGAACTTGATTTCATTTTCGGCCTCTTTTATTTTTTGATTTTTTTGAACTTTGATCTTTGATATTCAAGCTTGATTCCATCACAAAAGTTTATTCTACTAGCTCAATCTACACACTAGAATTTTTATGGAATTTTTGGAATTTATTTTAATTTTTGTAATTTTTTATTATTTTATTATTATTTTCTCATTTTCGTAAATTAGTTAAATAAATTATGAAATTATGATTTTTAGGGTTTATGGTGGTTGAAAATAATTATAGAATTTAATTTATAATTTTTGTAATTTTTGTGTAATTAATATAATTTTATTTAGTTTATGTGAATTTTGGAAATTTAGGTTAAATATGTATTTTGTTAAAATTAATTGGTTAATTGATTATAATTGTTGATTTTATTAAATTATATGTTGAGAAAATAATTATAGAGTAATTATATAATTTTTAGTGAATTTTTGAGTAATTATAGTATATTATGTGAATTTTAAAATATTAGGGGTATTTTGGTATTTTCGTAGTAATTTTAGTTGAATATTAAGTTTAATTGGTTTTAATAATTATTTGAAGAATAAAAATGATTTTTTAAAAAAATATTTACTATTTTTAACTAATTAAAACTATTTTTCAAAAATTATTTTCAAATTATATATAATATACTATTTTTTGTAAATAAATGGGTTTTTAGTAAATTTTTAATATGTTTTTGGACTAATTGAATAATTTGGATTTATAAAATAAATTTCTATTAATATTGGTGTAGTTATCGTGAAATATCGATTTTTAATAATATTATATTAATATTAGGGTTTTTAAGTAATTATCAATGATATAATTATTTTTAATATTTTAAATATGTAGATTTCTATATTTTGGTATAAAAAGGGTATTTTTGGTATTTATGGAATTATAATATATTTTGTGTATATCTTGTGAATTGTGAACCTCAATCGGTGGAAATTGCAATTTGAGGTCCGATCGAGGGATTTTGAGAATTCTATATTCGAAGTGTATTTTTCTTGTAGGACTAGCTCTACTTTTTAAGTAGAGAGATGTCTATTTTACAGAGGAGGTTCTGCTGAATTTTTGGTAGAATTCTCGTAAAATGTGACATTTGGTCAAATCCTTATTCTCTGTCTATGTCTAGAATCCTAGATCGAGTCTCTAGAAGTTAAGTTAGATTCATTCTGATTTTGTACCGTGATTTGATTGTTTAGTTGTGCCGAGACTGAGGCCTAGTGGACCAGGCCCGTCGGACCCATCTCGTGGAGCGCACAACTATGAGTTGTTATTTTATATATATGTGTATTCAGGTTGCATGTTTTAAAAATATATGTTTTAATCACATGATTTATGCATAAACTGCTTTAGTAAATGATTAGTATATTTTAGGTATATTTTTAGTATATTTTCGGTATACTTTGAAATAAATGCATGTTTTATTCTTGATTTATACCTAAATTGTTTTTAAGTATAAATATGGTTTATTTTTTGTTTATTTTATAATTGAATTGAATTTGTCTGATATGTATATATTCGAAATATACTTAGTTTATTTTAGGTATATTTATAGTATATATATGGTTTATATTGCCATTTAAATTAATATCATGCATCATTTATTTTACGAATGTATGAGTTTATTTTAATGAAGGTTATCAATAGAACATGCTATCTAGTGGGCAGTACTAGGACCGAGTACGTATCGGCACGATGATAGATTTTAGGTTAAATTACTAACCTATTTGTGGATTATGACTGGATTGATTTGATTGATGTGAGATGTGATTTAAGAGTGTGATTGCTAGAGCTCAGTTGACTAAGTGTCTTGGGGCCAATCACACTGACAATCAGACTGCTGGTGCTCGGTTGACTTAGTGTCTCGGGGCTAGTCTACTGTCCAAATGGAATAAGTGAATTTATTTGGAATAAGTGAGCCTGTACGGCTAGAGTGTTGTTTAATACTATTTGAGGTTATGATCATTTAGTGTTCTATTTGATCATTCATAAATTGATATTTTTCCAGTATTATATATAAAGTGATTTCAACATTTGTGTGTATTTGCCTGTATATCTATTTATTATATATATACTATTGAGTGTCTGCATTTGACATTTAGTTATGCATGTAAATATAGTATAACAATTCACTCATTGAAATCTGACTCCTCTCCGTTGATTTTTTTTAGGAGAGTCTTCATCTTCAGACCTCAGCAGTAGACCTATCCGCCAGATTTCTTCCGCTCTGGCTTTATTATATAAACTGCTTACTTGAGTTTATTTTGTATTCTAGACACTATAGTAGTGGTTATTTTTAAATCTGTTGTGAGTTGTATTTATATTTATGCATGTATGAGATTTATATTTTAGAATGTTAAACTGAAAATTTGTATTGAAAGATTTTATTATCTATGAGATGAAATTTATGTTATTAAAATGAGTTGAGAAATTATTATTTTATATTCGAGATTTAATTTCCGCTGCACAAATATTTTATTTATTTTATTATATTGCAGCTTTTATTTTTAAGGCTTCCTACGGGTTCCATATTTGAAAGAATTCCCATTCCCTAGCGCCGGTCATGGCCCCCTGTTTTGGGTCATGACAATCAAGAACACTATAATAGATACCTTTTGCTTCCATATGGTTTCTAGCCATCATCATCATCATGCTCATGGTTAACGCTAACACCAGCACCAACCCTTTCTTCATTTTTAATGAATCCTTTAATATGAACCCTAAAAGGGGTTAAATGCAAGCATGGACCTTAATAATGAAGAATTCAAGCTAATTAGCTTATTTTTCAATTCTAAAATTAATTAGCTGAATATGGATGAATTGTGATATATTTTTCTATTTTGGAGTCAATAAGGAAGATTTAAGAAGATTCTATAAGATGTGAGAAGATTCAAGAATATTCCAAGTCAAAGTCAACAAGTCAAAGTCAATGTCAAATAGTCAACAAGTCAAAGTCAAGGGTGAATGGTCAACATATGACATGGCATGCTTCAATACTTAGTTGTCATGAGTTGTCAATTTTGCTTAGTTGTCATGAATGATAATGAGTTGTCAATTTTGACTTTTCAAAGATGAGTTGTCATTAGTTGTCCTATTTTGAAAAAAATCTCCTTAATTAAGGATTTTCCTATATAGGCATCTTTAGGAATAAGGAAGAAAACCTTTTCCTTTAAGGGTTCGGTTATTTACATGACTATATAAGGGCTACATATATTATGGATGAATTGAAGAATGTATTTTTGACAATTTTAATCAATTAAATGAGGTTTTACCTTAACTTTGTTCTTTTGAAACTTTGCAAGTTTACTTAAATTGTTTCACATCTACCTTTCATTACAGTTGCTAGGTTAGACGTAGAATTGTGTGATTGTTCATCTTTTAATAGCTAAGTATTTTGCTTTAAATTAATAAACAAGGGGTTTAGCTCCATTAACACAACCTCATCTTAACGATCTTAGGCAACGATTTCAAAGTTGGATGCACGTTCTATCTCTATTATAGGTAGGGTTCATATCAATTTGGTATCAGAGCCAAACTTCAAGGTTTGGTTATGTATCCTTTTATTTTCATGTATTATATATTCTTTTCTTCTTCTCAATTCTTCATAAATTGAAAAAAAAAACAAAAAATTTTTTTTTTAGTGAAACACGAGAGCATTCACATCCTTGAGTGTAAACATGTAAGGGAGTGCTTTGTGAGGATTTTTTTTCTATATCTTTTCAAACCTAATTTTTTTTAGCATCGATATGCCTTATCTTCTTGGTGGGGATGATCCTTATGTTTATTTGGAATGGATGTAACAAATGGAGGGGATATTTGATTCTCTTAAATTAAGTAACTTCCAAAAGTGTAAACTTGCTTCTTGTAAACTTTTGGGTCATGCTGCTGTATGGTGGGAAGATTTGATGGCATCATGGAGAGAGAATAGGTATAGTGAGATTAAAAATTGGGAGGTAATGAAGAGGTTAATAACTAGACATTTTATTCCTTCTAAAGTTAGGGACAAATTTCGTCTTAAATTATAAAGGCTTAAATAAGGTGATGAATTATGCGTTAATGATTATATTAAAAAGTTTAAGTTATTTGTAATTGCAAGTGATGTAGGTTAATTTGAAAGGAGGAAAGTTACAAAATTCATCAGTGGGCTTAAGTGTGATATTGCTAAGAGATTGAAGAAAGAAGTGCAATTAGAACCTTCTATCTCTTTGAAGGTTATAATTGAACTTGCTTTGGAGTTTGAAAAGCAAGTGGGTTCTTATGAGAAGAAAATAATGGTGTGTGAATCCAAGGAAAGTGAAGGTGTTGAAGTTAGTGAATTGGTTGAGCAACTAGTTGAGCAAAAGTGCAATGAGGAAGAGTGCCAAATTGAAACTTCACTGCCAAAGGCAAGTATTAAAGAAATGTGCACTAATCAACAACATGAAGAGTTCCATCTTTATTAAGGAATGCTTTAGGGAGGGAAACCTATGAAGTTGAGAGAAAAGGAAAAAGTAAGCCAAGTGCTATAAATGAGTTGAGTGAGAAAAGTAAGGAAAATGGGAAACACTTTGTGAGAGAAAACAAGCCAGCCATGAGTGAAAATAAAATAAATGATTGTACAAAAATGAGTGATGTGAGCCAACCTATACTTGTACCTATGTACAAGGATGTTTTGTTTATCACTAACCAACTTCTTCATCAATTGCCTAGTTTTATTGTTTCAAACAGGTTTATCATGTTGACATACTTCATCTAGAAAACAAGTGTTGCTATACATGTTGTGAAGATAAAGTTTTCAACCAAGAAGTTTGTGTTTGACCCTGGAGGATTTGTAAATTTATCAACTCTAGAAGATGGCTATGATTCGAGGGCAAATCATCTTCAAGAGGGAGGGAATAATATGAACCTTAAAAGGGGTTAAGTACAAGCATGGACCTTCATAATGAAGAATTCAAGCTAATTAGCTTATTTTTCAATTCTAAAATTAATTAGCTGAATATGGACGAATTGTGATATATTTTTTCTATTTTGGAGTCAATAAGGAAGATTCAAGAAGATTCTAGAAGATGTGAGAAGATTCAAGAATATTCCAAGTCAAAGTCAACAAGTCAAAGTCAAAGTCAAATAGTCAACAAGTCAAAGTCAAGGGTCAATGGTCAACATATGACATGGCATGCTTCAATGCTTAGTTGTCATGAGTTGTCAATTTTGCTTAGTTATCATGAATTGTAATGAGTTGTCAATTTTGACTTCTCAAAGATGAGTTGTCATTAGTTATCATTAGTTGTCCTATTTTGAATGAAATCTCCTTAATTAAGGATTTTCCTATATAGGCATCTTTAGGAATAAAGAAGAAAACCTTTTCCTTTAAAGGTTAGGTTGTTTATATGCTTATATAAGGGCTACATATATTATGGATGAATTGAAGAATGTATTTTTGACAATTTTAATCAATTAAGTGAGGTTTTACCTTAACTTTGTTCTTTTGAAACTTTGTAAGTTTACTTGAATTGTTTCACATCTACCTTTCATTACAATTGCTATGTTAGACGTAGAATTGTGTGACTGTTCATCTTTTAATAGCTAAGTATTTTTCTTCAAATTAATAAGCAAGGGGTTTAGCTTCATCAACACAACCTCATCTTGATGATCTTGGGCAAAGATTTCAAAGTTGGATGCGCGTTCTATCTCTATTATAGGTAGGGTTCATATCATCATCTTAATTAATTAACTTATAGTTCCCCCCCCCCCCCCCCCTAATCCAATTAATATCAAATAGAATTCTTTTATACATGCTCTTCAGAAAATTTAGATGGGAAAGATGAATTTCCATATTAGCTATCATTTCTTTCGGATTTCTCCAAACCTCAAATTTGTTAGGTGAGGAGATGTGTTATATTACAACCATCAATTGTTACTATTTTTTATTTTCTATTTATATTACTAGTTCTTAATTATTAGCAAATAATTTTTTTTGAACTATTGATTAGTTAATAATATTTTAAAATTTACTGAGTAAGAAATAATCTAATGGTTACTTCTTTTTAAAGGAATTATAAAATTCAATCAAATTTAAAAATATAAAACTGCCATATTTATTTTTTATGATATGTAAAAATTATATATATATTTTTAAACAATAACAAAAATTATAAAAACAAACATATTCATTATCATCAATAGCTTAACAAAGGAAAAATAAAGAAAATTTAGAAGAATAAAACGTGATTTAGGGAAGAATATATAAGAACAAGAAATATAATAAAAACAAGATCAAGCATAAAAACATAAATGATTTTAAGGAGTTATGATTTACAACAATTCTACATCTCTCACCTAACTTATCTCTAAGTTAGAATTTTTTTCAATCACCCACACCAATCTTATTCCCAAGATTGATTATAAAATGTTATTTTTAATGGTTCACATCAAACTTTACAAAGAATGTTATTCTAGGCTCAACATTAACCTTTTTCACTAAGTGTTTCAAGGCTTACACTTAACTTATTCCTAAATATTTTCAAAACTCACATTTAAATGTTCCAAACTAGAGTTTTAAAACTCACTTACAACATTTTAAAATAATTTTTTTCACAAGGGCTTCACACTAATCTAACAATTTGATAGTGACTCAGTATTTACTATTATAACTCCAAGATTGAGTAGAATTGGAAACCTATTTCTACCACTCCCTAACTCTCTTAAAGAGTTTGTTTATAAGAATTAAATACAAAGATATGATGAAATTTTCAAAGCAATAAATTTCAAATTTAATATTTCTAACAAACTTATAGTTAGAGACTTCAAATCTAGTTGTTGGAGTCAAGTCAAAATGTCCACATTTTTTTCTTCATCATTTAATGCATCCTTTCACTTTTTATAGAATTTTACATGAACATGATTATAAGGATGCATGTCATGTCATGATCATAGAGAATAAAATGTAGTCATTATTTGTACGAACTAGTTGTAGGGAGTTGCAAAGTGAAAGCCACAGGCTTGCTCATGATCATGATCAGGATCATGGGGAGGACTACCTTCAATTTATTCTTCGAGCTCTTGAAGACTTAGAATCATAAAGGGATAGATGATCACAATCATAATAAAGATCGTGAGGAGCATTGTGCTTTTGAATATTGACCTCACTTATCTTCTTTAAGATTGTGGGAATGTACAATCATAATGTTACTCGTGAGCATCCCTATTTTTATATTTTTACAATATTTTGAGCTCCATAACTTCATCTATTAAGTATGCCCTTAGTCCTGAAAAAGATACATTTTTAAGTAGATATAAGAGTAATAAAAATGAATTATTAAAGTCAAAATCGAAGTTAATTTGAAATCGATCACCACCTTGATCATGTAAAGGGCAAATATATATGTGTGTTTGTGTGTTACTTGAATTGGATAAAAATCTCATCGATGAAATGGATAATTAAGTTAAAACTTATTGAGTGATTGAATCTTTAACTATTTTCTTATTTTATTTTAGTGTGAGAAATTTATCATGAATCCATTAATTTTTGCTAGTTCTGTTACCATTGTAAGTTTGATCGTTAGGCTTGCTTCAATTTGACATGGGGTTGATTAAACTATTACTATAAGGAATTGCAAAACAACTCGAGGGTAAGGAAAAAATAGGTGGTACTTTATTGTTTAATTTGAGTTTTATGGAAGCTTTAATAATTTTACATATATAAAATAAAGTTGGATGTCACTATTAGTGAAATTCATGGACGGATATAATTACAAAATAGTCCAATTGATGTCCATTGTATTTTGGCCAAAAATATAAGGAGGGATTTGTAAGCACCCAATTTCGGGATGTAATTGTGCATAATTGCAACGTAAGCCCCTATGATGAAATTTATTCAAAAATTGAACTTGGTTGTTGATTTTCTAGACTTTAAGGACTAAATTGCAACATTTTTTAGGGTTTGATTGCAAATAAGTCATTTTTTCAGGGGTCTTTTGGTAATTAAAAAAATTTTAGAATCGACACTGGTGTAATGCCGATTGGCATTACACAATGCTGACCGGCATTAGACAATGCCGATCGGCATTATACGATGCTGGTCGACATTGCACAGTACCGATGCACAATGATTCCATTTTTTTTATTTTTTCACGTATTTTTCCTTATTTTTATCGATTTTTTCAGTGTTTTAATTGGTTAAAAATTCAAATTTTATCCTTATGATTATCTTATAAGGTTTTTTTTTAAATGCAAAAGGCTTTTTTTGAAATCAAAACAAACGCTATCTAATCTGATCAGATAGGTCTATTCCTCATTTGAAGGAAGTTCAGTACAGACTCTACATTTAAATGTAGAGTCTGCATGCGTGCGAAAAGAAAGAAGGTTTTGTTTTGGCTTGAGAGGCTTGGCTGGGAGGTTTTTTTTTTGCCAGAGGATTTTTTACAGATATAAAAAAAAGCTTTGATTTCTTCTGTTATTTAAAAAACCCTAATTTTTGCAGTTCATTTGAGGAAGACGATAGATTGATTTTTTAGTCTCAGTCCATAATCAAATCAACACTGAGTCAATTTCGATGGTGAAAATCCTAATCTGAGGGGTCGAAAAAGGGCATATGCATAACATTCATTTTTTCTTTCTTCTCTTCTGTGATTTTTATTCATTTCGTTAATTGTTTTATTATTTAATTTCACTACTAATTTGATTGCTTTTTTTTGTTTTTTTCTTTTTATGTTTTGATGTTTGTATATGGATTGAGGAGGAGGATACCGCTTGTGTTTAATTAAACAGAAGGTCCATGGAATGCCATGGATGAACTTGTACTGTTTTAATAATAGTTCTTAGGACTTTAATTTTTATTCTGCATTTCGGTATCCTATGTAGTTTACTTTAATTTCTTGGTGTATAATTATTTAATTTTAATTCTGTGTGTAGTTTGTAATAGCCCCAGTAGTGGGAATAGTAAAAGATTTAAATTTTTGCATTTTAAAATTAATTAGTAATTAGGTATAATTGGGTAAAAAAATCAATTAAAATCAATGGTGGCAGTAGCTTAAATTAGGGTTTACATATAATTAATTTAGGATTTTTTTAGAAAATCACTGTAATGTTTGTTTGATCTATTTTTTGTGTTTTGTTTATTTTGGGCTTGTTTTTTATGTTTTAATATTTTTGTGCCCCAAGCCCATGTTTAGGTCTAACCCACTTAATAAATAGGCTTAAAAAATGATTTAGGTTTTTCAAATAATTAAAATCAACTTAGGCCCATTAGGTTAATTAGATTTTAGCCCCACATAGTTAATTAAAATTGTTTAGACTTAGCGTAGCCCATTTAATTACATTTCTTTAATAAATAGACCTAGGCCCACATTTCATTTAAAATAAAACCAGATTAAGACTTAGGCCCACTAATTTAATTTCTTCTTTAAAATTGAATAGACTTAAGCCCATATCTTAGAAAGACTAAAAAATAGATTGAGGCTCATTAATTAATAAAATGTATGCCCACTTTTATTCTATTTTCACTTGTAAATAAAATGTAGATTTAGCTAACTTATTTAATAAAATTAACATAGCTTAGACTTAGGGACGACATGATCTTGAGTGCATTTTTACTTATAATTTTATTGACTTGTTGCCTTTTTAGGTAGATGGATATTAATAAGGTTTAATAAAATTACATGTAATTAGCGGATGAAATAATTATTTATAAGATTATTCTAAATGAACACGAGACTAAGAGAAGTTAGTATTTCGTATCCAGAATCTCCTGGTTATGGTGCTAATTTTCTTTTAGAGAATTAAGTACCACCAATCAAATTGTCCTAGTTATTACCCTGAGTGGCGACTTATCTCCATGCCATGTCTTTGTGATAGTGGTTAGTGTGTTCTCTAAGGCCATGAGCCTAAAAAATGTCGCGGTTGCTAAAATCTTGGATGCGCGCTAAACCTCGACGTCTATAATGGCGACTCCACTAGGGATAAGAGATACTGATTATACTTGTGTTCTTTAAAATTGTTTTATTGATTATTATTTCATTCTTGCATTCATTCTGCATGTCCCTACAAAATCAATGGCGTTGGTTTATGATTCCACTAGCTTCATGGAGTTATAGATTGGCTAACCATCACTCTTATCCTTAACTTGGTTCAAGAGAGATTACTGGGCTCATCTGACCAGAGTTTGTAATCCAAGTCCCTAAGGGGGGTAATCTTCTCTCGAGTTGGTAAAGGATGCTGGGCCCCTCTGACCTTGGCCTGTAACTTAAAGTCCATAATGGAGAGCATCTTGCTAAGGGAACCTCTAATCACATATAATGGCCTAGTTACTTCCCCTAGGATCTTCACCCAAAGTGCTTGTTTGTTTGAATTTCCATGAGGTATTTCTCTTTATAAAAGCCCAGGCCTATACCTTTGAAGCTCATTCAGGCTAATAAGGATTAGGCTAAACCTTTATATTTAGAAATGCTGCTTCTGTACTTTATCTTTTAATAAAGATTTGGCATACGTGTCGGCTCTTAATATCCCCTGTTGATATGAAGGCCAAGACCAAAAATCCTAGGAAAAGAAACTCATTATTGAACATGTGTGTAGGAGAAATAAGGTTGGAAGGCTTATGCTTGTTGCCTGTTGATTGCTTCTTGATACTTGTTGCTTGCTATTTGCTAAATGCTTGCTTACTACTTGTTGCATAGCACGTGCATCATGCATACATGCGTACATACAGTCCATGCATCATACTAATACCTTGTTTTGTAGCCATCATAGATTCATCCAGGTCTTTTCATAACTGGGGACGAAGAGGTGACAGATTGATTAGAGTTTATTTAAGTCCAGAGTCTACAGCTCAAGGCATTCTTCATAGACTGGAGAGACTAGAGGGGAGTCCAATTAACCCACTATTCCTAGAAGCTGGATTAGCTCAGATTGAATAGACTGAAATGGAACAAAAACCAGAGATGTGGACCATAGAGGACATTAAGAGAGCTTTGATGGATGACATGAGAGCTATGATGCAAGATGAACTAAGACAGGCTTTGGCTGGACTAGTGTAACCTGTTGTTGGACAACCACCTGTTGCTGTTATTGAACAACCACTAGCTGCCACTGTTGAACAACTACCTGTTGTAGGAGCTCCACCTATTGCTCCTCCACCTACTGCTAACAATGTTGGGGGGCAACCTGCTCCTAAAAATGTGCTTGCTACTGATGTGAGAATAGAAGATATTAAAAACTACATGGTAAAAAAGGTGAAAAGAGAGTCACTTAAATTGGTTCAAGATCTTAAGTCTAAGCAAATGCAAGCATTGAATCAAAAAATGTCCAAGATGGAAGAGCTGATTAGAGGACAAGGGATGGGATATTCTTTTGACTTTGATGACATGCTGTAAATGAAGAGGGATAAGCTGCCTAAAAAATTCAAAATGCCTTAACTATGGAAGTTTGATGGGAGAGGAGATCCAAGGATCCATTTAAGTTAATACACCACAACCATGAGCACTATTAAAGCACCATTGTCAGTAGTCGCTAGGCTGTTTGTACTGTCCCTGGAAAGAATGTTTGTAAACTGGTACCATGGGTTAGAAAAGTCTGTTATAGCTGACTGAAAGGAACTATGTACTGCATGCTTAAAGAAATATGATTATAACACTCGATTGGAAGTGTCAATTAGGGATTTGGAGTTGACTAAGCAAAAACCAAATGAGTCCTTTTATGATTTCTTAACTCGTTTCATGAATAAAGCAGGGATGATGAAAAATAAGCTTACTGAGAAGGATTAAGTTAGAATGATAGTTCATAATGTGTCACCTAATTTAGTCGAGAGGCTACAGATAATGAATCCTAAAACCTTTGTGGATTTGTATGATGATAGGTTACAAGCTGAGGAAATTGAGAATGAGAAAAAGAAAACTGTTAGAGGCACAGGAACTTGAAACAACCTAACTGGGGGCATACAACAAGGAAGTACTAGCTGAGCTATAAAGGTGCGTGTAGTTCAACAACCCGGAAGGTTCTCCAACTTCAACCAACCACTCTTCAAAGTTCTAGAGAGGCTAATCCAAAAAGACCTGCGTCGACCTTTAACCTTTTGCAAACCCCCGAATCCAAATCTTCCTGGCTATGATCCAAACAGTTACTACAAGTTTCATTAAGTAGCTGGCCATTCCACAGATACCTGCATTCGCTTAAAACATGAGATCCAAAACTTGATAGACTCTGGAAAAAATTACCAACCCTGAGAAGTCCAATTCCAACCCAAACACCA
This sequence comes from Mallotus nudiflorus, assembly GCA_947683625.1. NCBI lineage: Eukaryota > Viridiplantae > Streptophyta > Magnoliopsida > Malpighiales > Euphorbiaceae > Mallotus > Mallotus nudiflorus. Next base: position 70,240 of record CANTUR010001442.1, read on the forward strand.
GAAATAACCCTTTCCCAGATTACCGAAATGTTCCACCACCAACCACCATGATGATCAACTCAAGGGTTAGTGAAGAAGAAGTGCTAAGCTCTTTTAAGGACCTAAACCCTATACCCAATGGAGAACCTTTTGGACAGTCATAGAGAGGAGTATAAGACTTATTGGGCTAGCCCTCTGGCAAGTTTGATTACAAAGTATTCTACTCAAAACCACCCTCTGCTGATATCCCTATTGAATCAATTGAGTGCTCAGGTTGGGGAGATGAGTTTGATGATAAGCCAGTACAGAAGAGCCTAAAATTCTTGAGCAGTCGCTAAGAGGAGTTAAAGATCTGTTGGGACAACCTTCAGGCAAGTTCGATTATAGAGTATTCTATTCTAAACCTGCTTCTACTGACATCCTTATTAAATCAATTGTGCCGACAGGATGGGGTGATGAGTTTGAGAAAGATGAATTCTTAACCCCAGAACTATCCCAAGAAGGGGTTGAAGAGCTGCTAAGTCAACATATGGACAAGCTAAGGGAGTTGAAGGGAAAAGAAACATGCAAAGTGGAAGTTTGGAAAAATGGGAAAAGAGAATGGATCGTAGGGGCCGTGGACATCTGGTATGATTCTGATGAAAAAAAACCCACTGGAGTTGATGTATGGAGTGATACTCCAAATGTAAATCATGTTAATAGAAGTGGGAGGAATTATCAAGCAGTAGAAAAGCAAAACGAAAGAGTAGCAGAAAGGGAAGAAACAGAAGATGCAGAAGTAGAGGAAGGACAGAAAGAAGACTTGATCTTGGGTTAAAACTTTGTCGAACATGAGCATTGAAATAGCCGCTACTCCAGAAGTTATGATGGCAAAGGTTATAGAAAAGAAACATGGGCTAGTAGCATTCTCAGATGATGACTTGCCTTTGGAGGGAAGAAATCATAACAAGACATTATTTATCCCAGCTAAAGTAAAAGGGAAGAGAACCAACTTTATTATGGTGGATGATGGTTCAGCTATAAATGTATTCCCACTAAAAATCCTACCTAATTTGGTCTGAAAGTAGAGGACTTGACGACTTCAAACCTCATAATCAGAGCTTACGATGACGGTACTAGGAATGTGGAGGGAACATTTCAAGCTTTGGTCAAAACAGGGCCTGTAGAGTCAATTGTTGAATTTACTATACTGGACATCCCCGTTACCTATGCCCTGCTATTAGGAAGGCTGTGGTTTCATGCCCTGGGAGAAGTACCTTCAACAGTGCACCCGAAAATAAAATTCCCTTATGAAGGAGATGTCGTGACAATAGATACTGGAACCAATGCAGTTATGGTAGCCATACTTGATAAACAGAAGCAAGTGTGTGTTCCGCCTGGCTTCCAAGTTGATGGAATATTTGATGAGATGGATCCCAGGGTTGCAAAAATGATGGAAATCATGAATTATCGACCTGGACAGGGGCTCGGGAAGAATGAACAAGGAAGCCCTAAGCCCCCGAACATTAAAACCCAGGACCATAGGAAGGGTTTGGGATATACTGAGGTAGGACTAGCTAGTAGAGGAGCAAAGAACAAAGAGAAAGAAAAAAGAAACAAGCCTTTGGGAAGGATTGGACCACTAAGTGAGAATTTCATCAAGCCAGGGGAAGGTAAGTATTATCTGGGCACCAAAGAATCTATTAATGTGACTGGAAAAGATGTCCTTGGGTTTGAGATCTTCAAGGAGTAGATTGTGGAAAGCCTAGTGACCAATAACAAAGAGGAAGTCATGAAGCAAGTAACTAAAAGGATGGGTGATGATGTCGTTGAGGAGCTGCTGTGTTCGCCACCTGAGAAGGAACTACCCCAGGAATTAGCTACTGTCATTAGTGATAGTTTCATTGATGTTTTTTATGAAGAAACTGATGTAATAACATCTGGTCTTTATGCGGACGAAGATGTTGTTTTTCCTATGGTCAATGATATGAATGCTGGTTTTGCTTACTTATGTGATGTGCATCTTGATAGTTCTGTGCATTATAATTTTGATTGGTCATGCATGTTTGACATTAATTCAATTCAATTTGATTCATTTAACATGGGCAAAAATGATAATCCAAAGAACATTTCTATATCACATGATGTAACTCCTGAAGAGAGAAAAATTTTTTTGAGAGAATATTAACAAAAAGAAAGGTAGTATTCACTTGGACTTATGAAGACATGCCAGGTTTGGATAGGTAAATAGTAGAGCATCACATTCCAACTCATCCAGAAACCAAGCCGATTAAATAGAAATTGCGCAGATTAAGACTAGAATGGACATAAAAGATAAGGGAGGAAATTGCCAAACAAATACAAGCTAACTTCCTAGAAGTAGTAGACTACCCTCAATGGCTAGCAAAATAGTACCTATTCCTAATAAGGATGGTAAAGTATGAATGTGCATAGATTTTAGGGGTCTGAACAAAGCCTGTCCAAAGGATGACTTCCCGTTACCTCACATTGATGTAATAGTGGATAGCGCTGCAACAAGTGTAATGTATTCTTTTATGGACGGATTTTTCGGGTACAACCATATCATAATGGCAGTCATGGATAAGATTAAGACAACTTTCATCACAGAATGGGGGACCTATTGTTACAAGGTGATGCCTTTTGGATTGAAGAATGCAAGTGCAACTTACCAAAGAGCCGCTACTACACTTTTCCATGATATGATGCATAAGGAGGTTGAAGTGTATGTGGATGACATGATGATCAAATCAAAGACAAGATTAGGAAATTTTGAAGCGTTAGACAAGTTCTTAGCCCAAATTGAAAGGTACAACTTGAGACTTAACCCGAAGAAGTGCATTTTTGGGGTTACTTCAGGGAAACTGTTAGGACATATAGTGAGCAGCCGAGGAATTGAAGTGGATCCAGATAAAGTGAAAGCCATCCAAGAAATGCTGGAACCAAAGACAAAGAAAGAAGTAAGAGGATTCCTTAGCATATTGCAGTATATTAGTAGGTTTATCTCAAAACTCACTAACATTTGTGACCCTATCTTTAAACTCTTAAGGAAAAATCAACCGGTTAAGTGGAATGATGATTGTTAGAAAGCTTTTAATAAGATCAAGGAGTATCTTGTTAATCCACCTGTTCTGAAACCACCTAGATAGGGTAAGCCATTGGTTTTGTACTTAGCTTTAGAAGAGAATGCAATGGGGGCAATATTAGCATAAGAAGCATTAGATGGAATAGAGCATGCAATGTACTACTTGAGTAAGAAGTTTCTGCCGTACGAGGAAAAATATGATTTAGTAGAAAAGACATGTCTAATCATGATTTGGGCTATGAGAGAATTGAGGCATTATTTTCAATCTTACAAAGTTTAAGCTGTTTCAAGAATAGACCCTTTAAGGTATCTGTTTCAAGCATCGGCTTTAACTAGAAAAATATCTCGATGGTTGGTACTCTTAACTGAATTTGATATAGAATACATTACTACAAAGGTAATCAAGGGAAGAGCAATAGCAGAATTCTTAGCTCAGAATGCGATCAAAGATGAAGAGCAGTGGAATTTGGAGTTTCTAGATGAGAACTTAACAGTTGTAGAGCACCGGGAGTGGAAACTTTACTTTGATGGAGCTATAAATAACAAAGAAGCTGGATTGGGAGTGATTCTTATTACACCAGAAGGAGAAACCATACCAATGGCAAAGAAATTAGATTTCAAGGTCACAAACAATATGCCTGAGTATGAAGCATGTATCTGTGGGATTGAGGTGGCTGTGGTAGCTAGAGCGAAAGATTTGTTGGTTTATGGAGATTCAATGTTAGTCATCAATCAGGATAATGAAGAATGGGAAGTAAAAGAGGAAAGGCTAAAGCTTTATATCTACTATTTGAAAGCCTTAATGAAGAATTTCACTAAATGTCTCTTTATCCATCTATCTAGAGACAATAATCAAATGGCGGAAGCACTTGCAACACTCTCTTCAATGGGGGATGATGCAACTGGGTTGGCTATGGAACCTTTAGTGCTCATGAAGTCTAGAGCACTATGTTATGGGGGTGAGCAGATTATGAATGTTCAAATGGTGCCTGAAGAAAAGCCTTGGTTTTATAATGTCCAGAAGCTCATTAAGAAGAGAATTTATCCAAATGAAGCAACCTTGAAAGAAAGATATGCTCTTCTTGTTCTTGCACGTAACTATGCAAGTCATGATGGGGTATTATATAAAAGAATGCCGAATGGGATACAACTCATGTGTCTCAAAATGGATGAAGCTGAAGAGGTGATGCAAGAGATTCATGCAGGGGCTTATGGTTCTCATATGAACGGGATGATTCTACCGAAGAAGATACTCAGACAAGGGTATTACTAGATGACTATGAAAAAGGATTGTATCAGGACAGTAAGATAATGCCATCAGTGTCAGATCCATGGGAATCTTAGTCACATGCCTCTAACAGTGTTGAATAGTTTATCATCCCCTTGGCCCTTTGCAGCATGGGGAATTGATATCATAGGAGAAATAAGACCGACAACATCAAATGGGCATAAAGGGCATAAATACATAGTGGTGGTAATCGATTACTTTTCGAGATAGGTAAAGGCAGAATCTTTCAACACTCTAAAAGCAAAACAGATGGCACGGTTCATCAAGAAGAGCCTTATTTGCAGATATAAGGTTCCATATCATGTCGTGACAAATAACGGGGTTCAATTTCAAGCAAAAATAGTAGAGTTGCTACAAAAGTATGGGATTGAACACCATAAATCTTCACCTTATCGCCCTCATGCTAATGGAGCAGTGGAAGCAGCTAATAAAAATGATAAGAAAATCCTTTCTAAGATGGTTAAAACCTATAAGGATTGGTCTGAATATCTTCCTTTTTCCTTATGGGGATATAGGACTACAACTCAAATCGCCACAGGCCAAACACCGTTCTCATTGGTATATGGTTATGAAGTAGTTTTGCCCATAGAAACTGAAATTAAATCTTTGAGAGTAGTCATGGAAGCTAAAATAACTGAGAATGAATGGGCGTAGAAAAGATATGATCATCTAGTATCTCCAGATAAGAAAAGGATGGATGCTTTATTCCACACTCAAATATATCAAAGAAGGATAGCAAGGGCATTTAACAGGAAGGTTAAGCCTGGGAAGATCAAAGCCGGAGATATGGTGTTGAAATAGTCTAGAGTGGTGGTGTTCGATCCGAGAGGTAAATTTAAACCGAATTAGGAAGGACCATACTTAGTCAAATCGGTCTTACCTAAAGGAGCTGCTAAGATATCAGATCTTGAAGGGAATGAGTTTATGGAACCAGCCAATCTAGATCGCCTCAAGAAGTACTACCTGTAAAAAAAATGAATAAAAGTAGAATAAAGAAAATAAAGTCCACTGGCTAGAAAACCTGAAAAGGCTAGTCAGGAAAAAGTTAGGACATTCCCGCTGTTCAAAAAACCCACAAAGGACTGACAGGAAAAAGTTATGGAAATAAATAAAAAATAATGGTCCTGTTGATTAGAAAACCTATAAAGGGCTAGTCAGGCAAAAATTAGGGAAATAAAATGTGAGCGAAAAATATTCAGTTAGAAAATCCATGAGGACTAGCTGGTAACAGGAGTTATGTCATGTGATCTATTAAATGTACTCATTTTGGCCCTAATTAATGAATGAAATTGAAATTGAAGTTTTGTTAAACTTTGCATATCCTTCTTTATTATAAAGCATAAGTATTTGAAGGGATAACAAAATATAAGAAAGCCTAAAACTAGCTTTATGAGACCATTCTATATAGTGATGCCTTTGTTTCTTCATTTGTGATCCATGATACAAAGCTTGAGTTCTCTTGTACCTAGTAAATCCTGGTGGTTCTATCTTTTAGATAACAACCCAAGTTTTGTAATCATCATCAGTAGTAACATCCGCATCCAAGTGTATGTTCCGTTCAAGGACTCTATAAGGCCACAAGCTCCTAATCTTATCCAGAGAATCTTGTCTCAAAGGAAAGCCTTCAAAGTCAATCAGAACAGTAACGATGAACTGAGGGTGACCATATTTATGATAAAGGTGTAAAGGGGTAAAAAAAGGTAGAGAAGTGCAGCCCGGGAATAAGAACACAGTGCTCATACAGCTCAATAGTCATGAACTTCAATCTCCACCAAGGGCAGACCCACGTAATCTCAGCATCCAAACTCTTCTTCAACCAGTCAACCCATTGGTCCATATAACATTTGTCCTTCATTCTCAAAGGATGAGATTATAGCTGATGAGGTTGATAAGTCAAAGGATTAGGGGGTACATTAAGCAAGCTCAGCTTTTCCTGTAACCAAATCTAAAAAGAAACAATATAAGAATAATAAAATAAAAGCCCGTTAAATTGAAAACTCAAAAGGGCGACTTAGGAAAAAGTTAGGGCAAGCCTGCTAAGTTGAAAACTTGAAAGGGCAGCTTAGGTAAAAATTAAGGCAAAAATAAAATAAAAATAAATTTTTTGGTTGCACACCTGAAGAAGAAGTAAATTGCCTAAGAAACAGTTATGAATCTTGAAACTGTCGAGCCTAATGATGGTCTTAGCAAGGATAACTGGCATAGGATTAGCTCCAAGCCTGAAAATGTGTGTATTAGCACCACAATGGTGAGAAAATAGCAAAAATTGAGCATATAAACAGAGAGCAACTATTCTAGTCCAAGAAGTAGTGTTCTTGTCCTAAGTCCCACAGGTGGTGATTAGAGAAGAAAGATTGATGGTCCCAGGGTTATGCATATACATATAAATATCAGCTAAGGGCAAATCAAAGAATGTAACCAATTTGCCAAGAAATTGCATCTCCAAATCAGGAAGGGCTATCATAGCAATTGAGTCTAATGCGCACCCCAGAATAGCAACAAACTCTTCAATCATTGGAGAAAGCTCTTGCCCATTAAACCTGAATACATGGTCCTTGAAATCCCAAAAAGTAGAAGCAACATGTAGGAGAGTTTTACCAATAGTCAGGTGCTGAAGAGATTTTAGGGATTTGATGTGGAAAGGTTGAAGCTTATTCTAGTCATCACCATTGAGACTTTTAAGAAATTTCTTCATTGTTTGAAGAGATGCTTGAGTTATGATGAGGGTATAGAGAATGAAGGAGAATTCCCCTTAAATAGTCTTATATAAGGAAAGAAGATGAGTTTAGGTGGGAAAAGGATTCTGCTAGCAAAGAAAGATGTGGATAAGGTGATAGAATTTGAGAAGGATTGGGATAAATAGATAATTAAGAAGATAATCCATTCTTTTAATTGTTTATCTATCCAATATTATTTGTCTTGGAAAATGATTAAGATAAATGGATAATTAATTAAAAAAGATAATGTTCATGAACCATTTTTTTAATTAGTTATTTAAAAAAATCCATTAAAGTGCAAAACACTATTTCAATTCTATCTAATAGTGTTCGAGACAGTACAGGAATAAAAATAGAAGTACAATAGAGAATAGTCAGACACATGCATGCAGAAAGTCAAGAATACAGAAGCTCTAAATCATTCATCTCATGCTCTTGTATCAGGCCATGGGCTCCATCCTCTAGTAGGGTCATCAGGATGATGAGTGTTTGAAGATCTAGTAGATGAAATCCTAGCACTATACGGTTCAAAGCCCAAGTCTGTAAGCTATCGATGAAGCATCTCATTCTCCCGCTCTAGACCGTTGGAATAGCTCTGCATACACAGAAAACACCATGTCATATGCATTACATGCATACATTTGCATTGTCTTAATAAGGGCGCTTACCCACCAATTGTCTATAACCTGCATCGTAAATAGTCTCTGAGATGAGCCAAGTCCATATACATACTCTGCCTGTGTCTGGGGAATTGTTTTTTTAAAATTTTATTAAGATCAATGTCAAGTGTATAGATCTATACAAGAAATAAAGCAAATAGACTCATATGAGAAGCATCTAGTGGATAAAAGCTAGGAAGTTGAGCATCACCAAACTACATCTACTGCTCAACTAGAGCCTGAACAGCGGGAGCCTAGTAGAACATAGACTTGTCTGGAAGAGAGACATCGCCAAGCGTAGCACCGATAAAGGCCTCATCGTGACTAGACCCAACATGCTGAGCAGGATGACCAGGACTAGGTTTGGGCTCAGGGCTCTCAATCTCTAGAGCAATCTCAGTCCCCTCATCGGTATCAACAGGAGAGCGAACCTCCTCAAACTGTGAAAAGAAGGAGTGAGTCATAGGTTCTAGAAATAGAAGCTGAAATAATGTGAAATTACCTTATCATCATCGATAGGAACATGCTCCAAGAGTCTCTACTGGATAAATTGCTAATAATGTCGAGAACGCTCAAGGAAATCTGAGGTAGCATATCCCTGTAGTGCATCTCTCAGCTCTGAACCTATAAGATGCAAGCTATGAAGCATAGAGGAGGGGACATCAGATGGAATGCGATGTTGAGAAGGGCCAGCAGACCAGCGATACACTCGCTCCCCTAGATACCACATCAGACAGCCATAACCAGAGAGTAGGATCCTTATAGGCTCTAAACGGGCTACAACCGCCATGAAATCATATCGTTGGGTTTCTTCAGCACCCTTTAACCAATCAAAATTTATCTACAATTTATGTAAATTAAATCAAATTTCTATTAAACTGTAGCATACTAATGATTTTATTTTTCCTTACCAGGTGCCACTCAACAATGTTCAACTGATCACAGTATGTCTGAAAAGTGTTCCCGTTGCTAGCAAGGCAAGAAGAACCCCATCTCATCATCAGAGGAAAGGTCCTACCAGAACTGATAGTGTTAAAGCCTCAAATCAACCTGATCTCTATGCTCCAAATTTGAAAAAAAGAACACATCAGAAAAAGCAAAGAAGAGCAAAACTATAGAGATCAAATGAAGGAGAACATACATGCAAGATGTGCCAAAAGCCACACATTGTGACAGCACCTCTACAGATAGTGTCTAGTCTATAATAAATATAAGCAAGTGCAGCAGATCCCCAATATAATGTGACAACTCGATCCAAGTCACGAAGGGGACCCAACAAAGCAATACTGACCTCATGACCGGTCTCGCAAAAGAAGGTCGTGCCTAATAATATCAAGAGGAAATGCCTTGCCTTATGAATAATTTGACAAGGAATCGAAGTAGGAAGGTGTCTAAATCCCTCAATTAATGATGAAAGAAGAATGTTCTTCCGATTCTTCCATGCTGGGGTGAACCCGATCAAGTCATGCACGTACTGACTCCGTGCATGCTCTGGAAGACTGCAATAGCTGATGTCAAATGGAACTAGGGATCCCCCAAAGGCAATCCCAGTGATAGTAGAGAAGCTCATAGGCGAAATGGTCAGCTCACCCACACGAGTATGCAAAGTGTGGGTAGTATCCATCCATCACTCGATCAAAGCAAATAAAGAGTAACGGTCTCGAACAGTTGGAAGTGCAACGATGAAATGCCTGAATCCGGAAGCCCAAATCAGATGTGTCACCTGTTCTAACAGTCCATGAAATAATTCTCGAGCTAGATTGAAACAGCCTATGAGCTTCATCGGATGCTATTTCAATTTCATAAAGAAAATAATAATTAATTAATTGAAAGATTAATTAATTAATCAAAGAAGTTAAATTGAAGGACTTGATTAGTTAATTAATTAATTAATGGCCCTAAAAAAAATTTTCTGATTGGCAATCTACCATGTCGATCGGCATTAACCTGATGGATCAAAAATCTGGAATTCCGACTAGAATTCCAAACATCTGATCCTCCATTCTGACAACCCAGGAGTCAAATTTCATATTTTCAGGGTTTTAATTTCAATTTATCATGCATTTTCATATTAATTTCTGACTAATATACATGTCAATGTAAATTTCTACTCTACAAATAACTCTAATTACTGATTATATAGGTATTTTTATAGAAATAAATAGAAGCAAGAAAAGTTACCTCATTACCCATATCTCTTCACCTGTGGGTATGTAAATGAGTCAAGGGAAAGATAGCTGAGTCTTCTCGAAGTTCCAAATTATTCTAAGGAAAAAAATAGGTAGAATCCTCTGACATTCTAAAGCCTTAGCTCCCTCATGTTGTCTGCATGATGAGGAGGCCATAGGATCAGACAGATTACAAATCGGACAACATATGGTGAAGAAATCAAGAAAATAAAAATCAAGATCAAGTGAACAAAAAGAGAAGAAGAAAAGAATGGGAAGAGAAGTGAAGTGATCGAAAAAAGGGAAAGAATATATAAATGGAGAATATCCATTTTAATCCTTTTAATTTATTCACTTTTTATCTATCTTTTCTTTTGCAATTTGGTCCATAATTGCACTCTGATTAGGAACATGTTCCTAATTAAATAATGACATTCATCAAAGTAATAATTCATTGAATTATTAAGATTTCATAATCAATATGTGATCTTGAATCTTATTTCAAATACATAATACAAAATAAGATTACAAAACTCATTTTTTGCATTTTACATGCATGATTTCAATCAAAGGTTTCATGTGCTACACAGTAGCTATGATATGAATTTCCAATCATTATGTTATGTGCTACATAGTAGTCATAACCTTCATTATGTTATGTATTGCATAGCAGCTATGACATAAACTTTCAAATTCCTTATTGCTAGACGTTCCACAGGAACTATAGTAAGTTTTCAATTCAATTACACTAGACGTCCCACAAGGATTATAACGAAATTCAATTCAAATACACTAGACGTCTCGTAGGGAATATAGTGTGCATCGTTAGACGTCCCACAGGGAATATAACGATATTTCAATTCAAGACTATACGATCGAGTGTAGTCGGCATTGTACGATCGAGTGCAATGTATCCTCATTTGATTATACGACTGAGTATAATCGACATCATACGACTGAGTATGATGTAATTTATTTCAATTCATCTACACTAGACGTCCTACAAGGAATATAGTATGCATCGTTGGATGTCCCATAAGGAATATAACAAAATTCATCATTGCTAGACGTTCCACATGAACTATAGCAAATTTCAACTTATCATTACTAAATGTCCCACAGGGAATATAGTGAAACTCATTTGCACAAAGTCCACTAGATGTTCCATAGGAAATATAGTGAGACTTATCAAACACTACACCTTGCTCAACAATTTGAGCATCAATCTATCACTTAGGATACAATCGAGTGTCCTAATTTCTTTCGTTTGAAATTGTGTGCTTCTTTTGCTTTACCACAATTTGTCAAGCAAACAATGACAAAGGGGGGAAACTGTAAGCACCTAATTTCAAGATGCAATTATGCATAATTGCGACGTAAGCCCCTATGATGAAATTTATTCAAAAATTGAACTTGTTTGTTGATTTTCTGGACTTTAAGGACTAAATTGCAACATTTTTTAGGGTTTGATTACAAATAAGTCATTTTTTTTAGGGATCTTTTAGTAATTAAAAAAAATTTAGGATTGGCACTAGTGTAATGCCGATCGGCATTGCACAGTATCGATGCGCAATAATTCCATTTTTTTTATTTTTTTTGCATATTTTTCCTTATTTTTATCAATTTTTTCAGTGTTTTAATTGGTTAAAAATTCAAATTTTATCCTTATGATTATCTGATAAGGTTTTTTTTTAAACGAAGAAGGCTTTTATTGAAATCAAAACAAACGCTATCTGATTTGATTAGATAGGTCTGTTCCTCCTTTGGAGGAAGTTCAGTACGCGCAGACTCTGCATTTAAAAGCAGAGTCTGCATGCGTGCGAAAAGAAAGAAGGTTTTTTTTTTTACTGGAGAGGCTTGGCTGGGAGGTTTTTTTTTTGTTGGAGGATTTTTTACAGACGGAAAAAAAAGCTTTGATTTCTTCTGTTCTTTAGAAAACCCTAATTTTTGCAGTTCATTTGAGGAAGACGATAAGATAATTTTTTAGTCTTCGTCCATAATCTAATCAACACTGAGTTGACTTTGACGGTGAAAATTCTAATCTGAGGGGCCGAAAAAGGGCATATGCACAACATTCATTTTTTCTTTCTTCTCTTATGTGATTTTTATTCATTTCGTTAATTGTTTTATTATTTAATTTCACTACTAATTTGATTGCTTTTTTTTTTGGGTGTTTTGATGTCCGTATGTGGATTATGGAGGAGGATACTGCCTGTGTTTAAATGAACAGAAGGTCCATGAAATGCCATGGATGAACCTGTACTGTTTTAATAATAGTTTCTTAGGATTTTAATTTTTATTCTTCATTTTGGTATGCTGTGTAGTTTAGTTTAATTTCTGGGTGTATAATTATTTAATTTTAATTTTGTATATAGTTTGTAATAGCTCTAGTAGTGGGAATAGTGAAAGATTTAAATTTCTATATTTTAAAATTAATTAGTAATTAGGTTCAATTTGGTAAAAAAAATCAATTAAAATCAATGGTGGCAGTAGCTTAAATTAGGGTTTGCATGTAATTAATTTAAGGTTTTTTTAGAAAATCACTGTAATATTTTTTTGATCTATTTTTTGTGTTTTGTTTATTTTGGGCTTGTTTTTATGTTTTTATGTTTTTGGCCCCCAAGCCCACGTTAGGTCTAATCCACTTAATAAATAGGCTTAAAAAATGATTTAGGTTTTTTAAATAATTAAAATCAACATAGGCCCATTAGGTTAATTAGATTTTAGGCCCGCTTAGTTAATTAAAATTGTTTAGACTTAGTTCAACCCATTTAATTACATTTAATAAATAGACCTAGGCCACATTTCATTTAAAATAAAACCAGATTAAGACTTAGGCATACTAATTTAATTTCTTCTTTAAATTTGAATAGACTTAAGCCCATATCTTAGAAAGACTAAAAAATAAATTTAGGCTCATTAATTAATAAAATGTAGTCCCACTTTTATTCTATTTTCACTTGTAAATAAAATGTAGATTTAGCTAACTTATTTAATAAAATTAACATAGTTTAGACTTAGGGACAACGTGATCTTAAGTGCATTTTTACTTGTAATTTTATTGATTTGTTGCCTTTTTGGGTAGATGGATATTAATAGGGTTTAATAAAATTGCATGTAATTAGAGGATGAAATAATTATTTATAAAATTATTCTAAATGAACATGAGACTAAGAGAAGTTAGTATTCCATATCCAGAATCTCCTAGTTGTGGTGCTAATTTTCTTTTAGAGAATCGAGTACCACCAATCAAATTGTCCCAATTATTACCCTGGGTGGCGACTCCTCATCTCCACACCATGTCTTAGTGACAGTGGTTACTGTGTTCTCTAAGGCCCTGAGCCTAAACAGTGTCGCGGTTGCTAAAATCTTGGACGCGCACTAAACCCCATCATCTACAGGATTAAAATGTAAATTTAGAAAACAATTATCTTTATCTAAACTATAGACATCAATATATTTTTTTATTTTAACAACATAAGAAAATTTCATTATTAACATAATAGTACATCATTGAGGAGAAGATAGCATCATTTACATTCAAGTTACATAAAAATTAAATCAAAACTTGATACCAACTAGGAACATAAGTTGGCATTGTTGCTAGGAGGAGTCTTACTTTGGCTTGAGCAAAGTTTGAGAGAGACAAAGGCATATGGCTTGAATTTAAAGGGAAATCAATATTAGAAGTGAATAAGTGGCTTAGGCTTTCATCCGACTTTAATTATTTTTCTTTGGGCAAAGACAATTCAACATAAGATTGGGCTTCTTCTTCTTTCTGTACTAATGGCTCCTTCCTTGTTGATTTTATAGCCCAACCACATTGTCCAAGTCCTTTCTTCCATCATTTAGTCTTTACTGGCTATAAGAAGCTTACAGAGTATCATTAGCAGTTCCTTTTTTTATATGCTTCGTCAGTGCATAGTTGTCAAAACTCGAGGTAAGTAGCAATTAGACAACAAGAACTATGGAGGGAGAAGCAGAAGTAGTATTCAAAGATAGCTTTTGAATGAAAGTTGAAAGAAAACATCACTAAAAATGAAACTAGCTTAGTGATTTCCTTTAGAGGCACAGCTTGAATCCATAGGATTCCTTATTTTACACGTTCATTGTCTTCTTGCTTTGAAAATTTAACTAGAAAGGAGTTCTTTAACCTTAGATCTAGAACTTGATATTTAGCACTAAAACACCATTCCTGTGATATGATGTGCAGAACCAAATTAGCTAAAAATGTGCTTAAGCCAAGTATCTTACCTAAAAGCCAATTCTTGAGATGCTCTATAGGTAGGTCATCTGTTGAGGTTAATTCAATCATGCTAACTTGATCTGGTGGCTTGTCCAACTAATGTGGGTGAGTATAAGCTAGCAATGGAGAAAGTACAAAATGATGAATCAGTAGGTTGGAGTGTGGGATAGATGAAGAACTGGTATTGGAGATATCTTAAGAGTTTGGATCGAGTCATTATGGTACAAATTAGTTGGTAGAATGCTAAGAATGGAGATAATACGAACAGTGATTATGAATAACGCCATAAGCACACAGTTAAGCTCTAGCTACTCTCATAGAAGAGAGAGCACTAAATAGTATTTGGGAACTTTCATTTTTTATGGATGTCAATATTCAAAATGAATGTATAAATAAATGAACTCTTACATTATTTATGTTGTGTAGTATCCCACGTTCAAGGTAAGTACAAAGCATATGTTGAGCTTAAATTTATAATACATACAGCTCATTGAAACAACTACTGTAGTGTCTAGAATACAAAATAAAACTCAGGTAAGCAATTTACATAATAAGGTCAGGGCAGAAGAAATCCGGTGTACAGCTCTGCTACTGAGGTGTGAGGACGAAGACTCTCCTGAAAAATATCACCAGAGAGGAGTCAGACCTCACTAAGTGAATTGTTATAATATATATACATGCATAACTAAATGTCAAATGCAGGCACTCAACAGAATATATATAATAAGTATATATATAGGCAAATACACACAGATGTAGCAAAAATCATTTTATATAATACTGAAAAAAATACTTGTTTATGAAGGATCAAATAGAACCCTAAATGATCGCAACCTCAAATAGTGTTAGACAACACTCTAGCCATACAGGCTCACTTATTCCAAATAAATTCACTCATTCCATTCGGACAGTAGACTAGCCCCGAGACACTAAGTCAACAAAGTTCTAGCAATCTAACTGTCAGTGTGATTGGCCCCGAGACACTTGGTTAATTGAGCTCCAACAATCACACTCTCAAATCACATCTCACATTAATCAAATCAATCAGCAAGTCATAATCCACTAATAGGTTAGTAATTTAACCTAAATTCTATCATCGTACCGGTACGTACTCGGTCCTAGTGCTGCCCACTAGGTAGCACGTTCTATTGATATCCTTTATTTAAAATAAACTCATACATTCATAAAATAAATTATGCATGAAAATAATTTAAATGGCAATATAATCCATATATATACTAGAAATATACCAAAAATAAACCAAGTATATTTCGAGTATATATATGTCAGATAAATTTAGTTCATTTATAAAATAAACTAAAAATACACCATATATATACTTAAAACATTTTAGATATAAATTAAAGGTAAAACATGCATTTAATTTCAAAATATACAAAAAAATACTAAAATATACCTAAAATATACTTAAGCATTTATTAAATTATTTATGCATAATTCATACAATTAGAACATACATTTCTAAAAACATGCATCCTAATACACATATATATAAAATAACAACTCATAGTTGTGCGCTCCACGAAATGGGTCTGACGGGCCTGGTCCATTAGGCCTTGGTCTCGCTGCAACTAACAAATAAAATATTAACACAAAATTAAAATAAATCTAACATAATTTCTAGAGACTCAATCTAGAATTCTAGACACAGACAAGGAATAAGAGTTTGACTGAATGTCATGTTTTACGAGAATTCTACTGAAAATTCGACAGAAGCTCCCATGTAAAACGGTCATCTCTCTACTTAAAAAGTAGAGCCGGTCCTACAAGAAAACACACTTCGAATATAGGATAACCACATCACTCCTCGGTCGGATTCCCAAACTACAATTCCACAGACCGAGGTTCATAATGTACAAAAATATAGCAATTTAGATATTTAAACACTAAAAATAATTATTTTACCGATTTTTAGTTAAAAACCCTAATATTAATATTATATTATTAAAAATCAATAATTCTCAACAAATTCACAAATATTAACAAAAATTCATTTTATAAATCTTACTTAATTAGCCCAAAAAACATATTAAAAATCACTAAAAACTCATTTATTTACAAAAATACTATATTATATATAATTTGAAAATAAATTTCAAAAAATAGTTTTAATTAGTTAAAAATAGTAAATAATTTGTAAAAATCATTTTTATATCTCAAATAATTATTAAAACCAATTTAACTTAATATTCAACTAAAATTCTAACAAATTACCAAAAGACCCCTAGTATATAAAAATTCACAATATATACAATAATTACTCAAAAATTATTTTCTCAATATATAATTCAATAAAATCAATAATTATACTCAATTAACCAATTAATTTGAACAAAATACACATTTAACCTAAATTTCCAAAATTCACCTAAACTAAATAAAATTATATTAATTACACAAAAATCACATAAATTATAAATTAAATTATAAAATTAATTTCAACCTCTATAAACATTAAAAATCACAATTTCGTAATTTATTTAATTAATTTACGAAAATTAGAAAATATTAATAAAAAAATTCACAAAAATAAAAAAAATTCCAAAAATTCCAGGATGTAGATTGAGCTAAGAGAAGCAAATTTTGTGAAGCAATTTAGCTTGAATCATTAAGATCAAAGTTCAAAAAAATCAAGAAACTCAAATGGTCGAAAATGAAATCAAATTCAAATCCTTACCAAGTCGAGTTTTCAAGCTAAATGAAGCTTGGAATCGGCTTCTATGGAGTTCTAGGAGCTCAACAACACCGGAATCACTAGATTTGGTGACCGAAAATGCCTTGAACAGAGGAGACTTAATTTTTGGCTTCTTCGGGTTCTACAGCCACCACCGACGTCGGAGAGGGTGGGGGAGGGTGGTGGAGCAGCTGGGGAAGGCGGTGGCACTCCGGGAGGCACACCAATGGCTTGTGATTGGAGTTGCAGAGTGAAAGGAGGGGGTGAGGTGTGTCGGGAGATTGAGGTAGGGGATGAGGGCACAAATCATAATTTCTTTAGGTTTATATATATATATATACACACACACACACACATTAATATATCTTTATATTAAATACAATAACTTTATAATATACAAAAATAATACACACCACACACTTATCTTATATACATATTTATATATACATATGTATACATATTTATATATACATATATACACACATATATATACAAATATATCACACAGTAATAATTTAACACATACATAAAAAAATAACCCTAATAATATATATATATATATATATATATATATATATATATGTGCATGTATATGTATATATTAATATTCAAATTTTTCAGTTATGCATGAAACCATGCAATTTAAGAAAATGATCTAACATTAATAAAATAAATTATAATATAGGTATTATTTCCCCAAAAATATAGGTTTCGAGAAAATTTTACATAGAAAACTTAGAATAATTTAAAAATAACATTAATTATTAACAAATTAATTAAATATTCATATATATATATATATATATATATATATATATATATATTGAAATTATTAATACTGCATATCCGGATACATTATAAAAATATTTAAAACATTTGGTTATTACAGTCTCCCCCCTTACAAGAATTCGTCCCCGAATTCCAAAAAAAGAAGAAGTACAAATCGAGGAAAGAGATACGGGTAAGAAGCTTGCATCTTAGCTTCAGTCTCCCACGTATGCTCCTCTACCTTATTGCTGTGCCACAAAACCTCAACCATCGGAATCTACTTTGAACACAACTGTCAAACTTGATAGTCAATGATCACTATAGGTTCTTCTACGAGCATCATATCTTCATTCACTTCCACGCTGTCAGGCTGTAACACGTGTGAAGGGTTTGAGACATACTTCCTCAGCATCGAGATATGAAATACTTGATGCACTTGAGACATACTTAGAGGCAAAGCCAACCGATATACAACAATGCCAACTCTCTCTAGAATCTCTAACGATCCAATATATCTCGGTGCTAGCTTACCCTTCCTTCCAAATCTCATTACACCCTTCATCGGAGACACCTTTAGGAAAATAAAGTCTCCAACTTAGAATTCCACATCTCTGCACCTAGGATCCGCATAGCTCTTCTACCCGCCAACTGCGGTCTCTAATCTACCCTTAATCACAATAACTTTCTTTGTAGCATCCTGAACCATCTCAAGTCCCGTTAAAGCTCTCTCACAAATCTCATCCCAACTCAGAGGGGATCTACACTTCCTTCCGTACAAAGCCTCATATGGTGCCATTCCAATACTGTTATGGTAGCTGTTAGTATATGCAAACTCTACAAGTGGAAAATCATCATCCCAGCTACCTCCCAAATCCAAAACACACATCCTCAATATCTTCCAGTGTCTGGATCATCCTCTCAGACTGACCATCTGTCTGAGGATGAAAAGCAGTACTAAAGTCCAACCTAGTGCCCATTGCTTCCTGCAACTTCTGCTAAAAACAAGAGGTAAATACTGAACCTCTATCTGACACAATGGACACAGGTACTCCATGAAGGCACACAATATGCTTCACATACAACTTTGCCAATCTAGCTACATAATATGTGGCTTTCATAAGCAAGAAATGTGTAGACTTGGTCAACCTGTCTACAATCACCCAGATGGAATCATATCCATCCTTAGAATGAGGTAAACCAACCATAAAATCCATAACTATCCTTTCCTACTTCCACTCAAGAATAGGAAGAGGCTGAAGCTTCCCAGAAGGCTTATTATGCTCAGTTTTTACTTGTTGACATGTTAAGCACTTAGCAACATAATAAGTGACATCCTTCTTTAATATGTCCCACCAGTACAAATCTCTAATATTGTGGTGCATCTTAGTGACACCCAGATGTACGCTATAAACTATAGAATGTGCTTCCTCTAGAATCCCTTCCCTCAAATTATCCACATCAGTAACACACAATCTACCACTGATCCACAAAACACCATCATCATCGAGTGTGAAATCAATGAACTTCCCTGCTCGGGCAATCTTTGTAAGCTGTTCTAGAATAGGATCTTAGCTTTGAGCTAGCTTAATCATATCTCTCAGTACAGATCACACCTTAAATTGAGCTAACAGTCCACCTGATCTACTAATCTTCATCATCAGACCTTGATCCATTAACAAATGTAACTCTTGGATCAATAGTCTCCTCTCTACACTGATATGAGCAAGACTACCTAAGGACTTCCTACTCAAGACATCTGCTACCATATTAGCCTTGCCTAGATGATATAAAATCTCATAGTCATAATCTTTCAACAGTTCCAACCATCTCCTTTACCTCAGATTCAAATATCTCTGCTGGAAAATGTACTTAAGGCTCTTGTGATCAGTAAAAATCTCACAAGTCACCTCGCACAGATAATGTCTCCAAATCTTGAGAGCAAAGATTACTGCAGCCATCTCTAGGTCGTGGGTAGTATAGTTCTGTTCATGCTTCTTCAACTACTTGAAGCATAGGCTATCACCCTACCATTCTGTATCAACAGACAACCTAGGCCAACTCTAAAGGCATCACAATACAATGTGAACTTGTCCACACCATTTGGCAAAGCTAACACTGGGGTTGTGGTCAACATCTCCTTCAATAACTAGAAATTCTTCTCACAAGCTTAAGACCACTCAAATCTTACATTCTTCTAAGTCAAGCAAGTCATAGGAGCTGCAATTCTAAAAAAATCACATACAAACCTCCTATAATACCCGACTAAACCCAAAAAACTCTGAATCTCTGTAACTGAAGTCGGTCTAGGCTACTCAGACACTGCCTTAATCTTCTGTGGATCCACCTGGATACCTTCTTTTGACACCACGTGTCCAAGAAAAGCAACACTCTCCATCCAAAAATCACACTTCGAGAATTTAGCGTAAAGCTAATGTTCTCTCAATGTCTGTAGTACAATCCTCAAGTGATATACATGCTCTTCCATATTCCTCAAATACACCAGTATATCATCGATGAAGACTACCACAAACTAATCCACATATGGTCTAAATACCCTATTTATCATATCCATAAAAGCAGCTGGTGCATTACTTAAGCTAAAAGACATCACTAGAAACTCGTAATGGCCATATCGAGTGCAGAATGCCGTTTTAGGAACATCGGCTTCACTAATCCGCAGTTGATGATAACCTAACCTCAGATCGATCTTAGAAAAGAACTGTGCACCCTGTAGTTGATCAAACAAGTCATCTATCCTCGAGAGAGGATACTTGTTCTTCACTATCACCTTGTTAAGCTCTCTGTAATCAATGCACAATCTCAGGGTACCATCCTTCTTCTTCATAAATAGGACTGGTGCACCCTAAGGAGAAATACTGGGTCTAATGAAACCCTTATCCAATAACTCTTACAACTGCTCCTTCAACTCTTTTAACTCTGCAGGAGCCATTCTATAGGGTGTCATAAAGATAGGGGTAGTGCCTCGAACCACATCTATATAAAACTTAATCTCTCTATAAGGTGGTAAACCTAGCAACTCCTCAAGAAAAACATCAGGAAACTCATAGGCAACAGGAACATCTGTGAGTGACAACTTCTCCACTGAAGTATCCCTGACCAATGCCAAATATCCCTGACAACCCTTCCTTAGCAACTTCCTAGCTATAATAGCAGAAATGAGATTATGAGGTGTTAAACTCCTATCACCCACAAACTTAAATTCTTCTTCACCAGGAATTCTGAAAGTCACCTCTTTACTCCGATAATCCAACACAGCATAGTGCTGAGATAACCAATCCATACCCAGAATAACATCGAATTCTATTACACTCAACAGAATCAAATCAGCAAATAATTCTCTACCTCCAACAAGAACTGGACAACCAGAAAGAACAACATCGGTGTCTAAAGAATCACTTAGAGGAGTGGCGATAGACAAAGGAAAAGCCATCCTCGAAGCTTGCTAATAAGACTTGGAAGCAAAAAAAGGAGAAACAAATGAATGCATGGCACCTGGATCAAACAAAACCCATGCATCCAGGTAACAGATAGAAATAATACCTGCCATGACTATATTGGATGCATGAGCATCCTGTTGAGTGAGATGAAAGGCTCTAGCCTGTCCTCAACCTCCCTACTGGCTGGTAGAAGCCTGACCAACACCTATAGCACCTCCTCCGATACCTCCACCATGACCCTGCTGGGGAACAATCTGTGTAGAACTTGATGTTGGGCTGGAGGCAATTGAAAAGGAACGGGTGCAACACTAGCAATCGACTGCTAAGGAAATCGCAGAATCTATGGCTGCTAATACCCGGCATAGGGACACGATCTAGCAAAATGTCCCACCTGCCCGCATC
Organism: Mallotus nudiflorus; assembly: GCA_947683625.1. Classification (NCBI taxonomy): domain Eukaryota; kingdom Viridiplantae; phylum Streptophyta; class Magnoliopsida; order Malpighiales; family Euphorbiaceae; genus Mallotus; species Mallotus nudiflorus. The sequence continues at coordinate 91,702 of CANTUR010001442.1, forward strand.
TAAAACATGTCAACGGTGTCATATAACATGGTCCCTGATGGACTCTACCGCACGTCTGACATACACTGGCAGTTGACCTAGAACTACGTCCACTGCTGCTGCTCGAAGCACCTGACCCAAGTCTAAATGGTCTACACTGACCCCCACGGCCATGTCTATTGCTCCGATGTACCTATTGCTGCTGTCTAAATGATTTTTAGATATTTAAACACTAAAAATAATTATTTTACAGATTTTTAATTAAAAACCCTAATATTAATATTATATTATTAAAAATCAATAATTCTCAATAAATTCACAAATATCAACATAAATTCATTTTATAAATCCAAATTACTTAATTAGCCCAAAAAACATATTAAAAATCACTAAAAACTCATTTATTTACAAAAATAGTATATTATATATAATTTGAAAATAAATTTCAAAAAATAGTTTTAATTAGTTAAAAATAGTAAATAATTTATAAAAATCATTTTTATACCTCAAATAATTATTAAAACCAATTTAACTTAATATTCAACTAAAATTCTACCAAATTACCAAAATACCCCTAGTATATAAAAATTCACAATATATACAATAATTACTCAAAAATTCACTAAAAATTATATAATTACTCAAAAATTATTTTCTCAACATATAATTCAATAAAATCAATAATTATACTCAATTAACCAATTAATTTGAACAAAATACACATTTAAACTAAATTTCCAAAATTTACCTAAACTAAATAAAATTATATTAATTACACAAAAATCACAAAAATTATAAATTAAATTATAAAATTAATTTCAACCTCTATAAACACTAAAAATCACAATTTCACAATTTATTTAATTAATTTATGAAAATTAGAAAATATTAATAAAATAATAAAAAATTCACAAAAATCAAAATAAATTCCAAAAATTCCATAAAAATTCCAAGATGTAGATTGAGCTAAGAGAAGAAAATTTTGTGAAGAAATTTAGATTGAATCATTAAGATTAAAGTTAAAAAAATCAAGAAACTCAAATGGCCGAAAATGAAATCAAGTTCAAATCCTTACCAAATCGAGTTTTCAAGCTAAAGGAAGCTTGGAATCGGCTTCTATGGAGTTCTAGGAGCTCAACGGCACCAGAATCATCGGATTTTGTGATCGAAAATGCCTTGAACGGAGGAGACTTGATTTTTAACTTTTTTGGGTTCTACAACAACCACCGGTGCCGGAGAGGGTGGAGGAGGGTGGCAGAGCAACTGGGGAAGGTAGTGGCACATCGATGGCTAGTGATCGGAGTTGCAGAGTGAAGGGAGGGGGTGTGGGTGTCAGGAGATAGAGGTAGGGGATGAGGGCACACACACACACACACACACACACACACACACACACACACATATATATATATATATATATATATATATATATATATATATATATATATATATATATATATATATATATACATTAATATATCTTTATATTAAATACAATAACTTTATAATATACAAAAATAATACACACCACACACTTATCTTATATACATATTTATATATACATATATACACACATATATATACAAATATATCACACAATAATAATTTAACACATACATAAAAAAATTAACCCTAATAATAATAATAATAATAATATATGCATGTATACATATATGTTAATATTCAAAATTTTCAATTATGCATGAAACCATGCAATTTAAGAAAATGATCTAACATTAATAAATAAATTATTATTTAGGTATTATTTTCCCAAAAATATAGGTTTCGGGAAAATTTTACGTAGAAAACTTAGAATAATTTAAAAATAACATTAATAATTAACAAAATAATTAAATAGTCAAATATATATATATATTAAAATTATTAATACTATATATCCCGATACAGTATAAAAATATTTAAAACATCGAGTTATTACAACAAATTAATAACAATTATAGCCTAAAATTGATTTTGGTCAAAATTGAGTATAAACGTGCTCATGTAGTGTAGAGTCTGTTGTCACATCAATTAATATATTTGCATAAAAGAACAAATATTGTAGCAATTTTCTTCCAAATTTTTAATTTTGACATAAATATTTTAATTTTTCTAAATACATTACATTTTACTATTAAATATTTTGTAGTTATGTATAATACTTAAATTATCAATTATTTTCATAATGTATAAAAAATTAAAAATATACATCATACACTTAACATTAAAATACATTAATCTAATTATTGAATTTTATATTGTTTAATTATATCAAAATAAAATTATATTTACATAATTAATAAACAAAATTATTATTAAAATTAAAAACATATTAACACATGTGTTAAAAATTTATTAGTATTATATTATTTATTAAATTTTAAAAACATGTATTGTTGCTTTTTAACTTTTACACATGTATGGACATATATTTAGTTTTATTAATATTTATGGTTATCAATTATGTGAAGTATTTTATTTTTAAGTAGTTTATTAATTACATTCATGTATTTTAGTATTAAATAAATAATACACATTTAAAATTTTATGTTTAAATAATAAATAAAGAATTTAAATGTTAAAATAATTAAAAGATAAACTTATGTAAATATTTTATTAATTAGATTAAACATTATTTATGAATTATTTAAATATTTTATTTTGAAATAATAATCTAGTAGATTAATGTAGTTTAATGTTAAATATATATTGTATTTTTTAAAAATTTTAAAATAATTGATAATTTGAGTATTATACTTAAGTACTAAAGATTACATATTTAGTAATAAATGTAATTATAGACACCCGATTCAATCGGCCCGTGTTAAAGGATGAATTAGGGATGCTCGGTTGATCGGCTTGTTGTTAAGCCCAATGATGAGAATGTGAAACTTGGACACAAGAACAAAACCTGAATCTCCAACTAGAAATGGACTTGAAAGCCTAAAAGCTTCAAAAGCCCAAGATTTAGCCCAATTATCCAAAAATAACCCAGGCCCACTTGGCCCAACACAGGCCCAGGCCAAAGAGGCGTCGCATCAGTGCAATGAGGCGATCACCTCTTTGGTAGCTGCTATAGAGGCGATCACCTCATCGTAGAGGTGTCACCTCTGTGGCAGACCATTTGCAACAGCATTTAATACAGCTGCAACCATGGTGGCCAAGTGGTGTGGGCCCCACACCCCAAACCTGATTTTGCGTGAGAAAGAGATTTTTAGGGGGAAGAGAAAGGCAATAGGGCTTTATGATGGGAAAGGTAGGGGCATGGGCAAGGTAGGGGATAAAAAGAAAAAAAAGGAAAGAGGAAAAGAGGAGGAGGACCATAAGCAAAAAAAGGAACCATTGCAAAATAAAAAAAGAAAAAAAGAAAAGGGAAGCTCCAAAAAACACAGAGAGACATTCTTGAGGGAGGAGGTAGGATCCAAGCTAAAGTAAGTTCATATTGTTTAGGAGAGGAAGGAGGAAAGCTTGTGTTAAAGTGGAAATCACACTATAGTGAGGATCATAATCAAAGACACACCACTGGGGGCTTATCATTTTAGTAAAAAAAAACACTTACATTTAAATTCAATACCTTTGTAACTTCATCTTTTTGGTGTTTACTTTGCATGTGACTAAGTTGTTAGTATCCTTAAGGTATATTTTAGGTTTATTTTTTTTGCTACACTACTTCATTGATATGAACTATTGAATTATTGCATGTAGTTGAAATTTGGCATGCCTTTCTAAGAACTTGTGTGAACATTTGCTTGTTTAAATAGGAGTTTAATTGTTTTGAAAGTCGAGAAGAGCCTATTGATGAGGTGATCACCTCTTCATAGAGGCGATCACCATATTGACAGGTCAACCGGTTGTTTGGTTCTTCTCCTTTCATGAAGTTTCGCATAATGTTCACTTCACATGCTCTTTCCGCCTTTATACATAATTATTTCATTGCATGATGATAATTATCTAGGTTATTTGAGGGTTTCTTTAGCTTGTGACATGAAAACCATTTTTTAGAACATTATTTGTAAATATTGTTGTAGATAATGTCGTGTTTTACAAGGGGAACCTAACTATATGTCTATTACAGGAAATACTTAATGATTCACATCATTGAGCTATTACTTTAATTAGCTAACTCCTTTAATACTTTTCATCCATACAAGTAGTTTATTTTCGGTTTATTTTTGGTTTATTTTCCGTATATGAATGGTTTATTTTGTGAATATTATCTTTTTATTTCATTCAGAAGCATTGTAATCCTTAATCCCTTTCCCCTTTTTGTTTTGAATGAATGGTTGTAAATATTGATTATTTATTTTGTTTGTTGTGAATAACGGGACCAAGTGCATGAAAAAGGTTAATGTGCAAAGTCAGAATTTATTCTTGATGAGTGTGAAAAATGTTGTTCTTTAAGTAGTCTTTGTGTTAGGAAAAATGCAATTTCAGTTAAGTTTTTGTTTCTTTTATTCAGTTTTTTTAGTTGAGTACTTAATACATGTCTTGTGTGTTTATTTATTTTTATGTATTTAGGAAAGTCAAAAAAATATTAGAGGAAGGTTACATGGGATCCGTGGGCACTTGAAGTGGGCTCAAAAAGCAATAAAGGTCAATATGCAATAATGCTGAAGAAGTGATGTGCACGGCCATGCACAAAATGCACATGGTCGTGTGACTTGGTGATTAGGAAATTTAGAGTCGAATTTAATTGCTGACTCATGAGGGACAAGATGGAGATTTCACATGGCTGTAATGCTAGGGCTAGTAATTAGGGTTTTATAAGAGGGTAGCCACCAGAAACAAGGATATATATAGATTATTATTCATCACTTATAGATTTTTTATTTTTTTTATAGAGCAGTTTTGAAAAACAAGGATTTTTCTTGCCTATGTTAGTTTGGAGATTTAAGAATAAGAATTAAAGAACATCAAGCTTCCTATTAAATAGGGAGTTTCTTCTATTCAATTATGTTTATTAATTCTTAATTTTAATTTAATGATGATGTCTATTTTCTTTTATTCTTCTTATTTGTCTCTTACAATTAACATGAGTAACTAAATTCTTAGTTGGGGTTCTTATTGATATTCAACCATGGGCTAATCACAATTAAACCTAAGCCATTAATCTAGATCCTTTATTGAACTTAATGTCTTCTTAGGATTGATCACCCTTTGATTGAATATACACAATAAAACTTGATCGAGAGATGGGTTGTATTGGATTTAAATAATAACCTGTTAGATGCTTTCTTAGTTAAGAAACACTTAAGCAACTAATATTGATTAAGGGTTGGTAAATTGGGTTAACCAAATACTTAGTAGGTGAGAGCTTTAAATCTAAGAATGTCAATTTAATTGGTTAATCATATGGTTGTCTTAGGAGGAAAGCCTATGATTCTTGAGAAACCCTCAAATTGGATTAAGGTTAGGTATGGCTTAGCAATGAATTGATCTTAAATAAAGGTTGAATTGGTAATAAGAACCCTAGCTCTCTAAAGTGATTGTTATTTCATTATGATTTTTGTGTTTTGTCTTAGTTTAATTCAAAATAATTTTTTTTCGTTATTTAAACAAACAAACATAATTAGTATCATTGTAGTTAATCTGCAATCTCTATGGGATCGATATTTAATTACTACTTGTATGAATCCGTATACTTGCAAAAATCCATCAAATTTTTTGTGTCATTGCCGGGGATTGCCAAATTGATATTGTTGAGAATTTTATGTTATTTAATTTAGACGTTATTTTTTTGTTTTTTTTTATTTTTATTTTTTTAGTTTTATAGGAACTCTTGTTGTTGCATGCACACAACGCATGGCACAAGCAGACAAGGAGACCAGTTAATACCACTTGATTTAGAGATTCAAAAAACTATTCACAGAAGGAGAAGACAAAATAGAGATAGGATGAACAGAGGGGAAGTTGAAAGAAACCCGCCTCTGGGGGTAGGGAAGCACACAATGGGCAAGTTGCCCATAGAACTATGAGGGACTTTGTGAGTCCCAATGTCCAAGGTGACCAAACTCTGATTGTGAGGCTGACGGTTATTGTAAATAACTTTGAAATCAAACCTGCCATGATCCAAATGATTCAAAACTCATAGTTTAATGGCTTACCATATGAGGATCCAATTGGTCACTTGACAAGATTTTTGGAGTATTGTTTGACCTTCAAGATGAATTGAGTATAGCCATAAACAATCAGATTCATCCTTTTTCCATTTTCATTGATGGATAGAGTAAAAAGATGGTTCACTAGTTTGGCACCTAACTCCATAAACACATGGCAGGAGCTTTATATAGCCTTTTTCAATAAGTACTTTCCACCAACTAAAGTACTTAAAATTAGAAATGAAATCAACTCTTTCTATCAAAGAGATGATGAAAGTTTTTACGAGTGTTGTGATAGATTCAAGGATCTTTAGCGATAGTGTCCACCACAGCTGATTCCTTCATGGGATTTGGCACAGTCTTTTTACAAGGGTGTTAATCCCATAGTGAGAGCAAACATATATGCATCAGTAGGAGGAACTATCATGTCTAAGACACCAGAAGATGCCTTAGAGCTTTTTGAAGAAATGGCTAATACCCAAAGCCTTTAGTCCACTAAGAGAGCTATTCCAAAAAGAGGGGGAGCAATTGAAGTTGACAGTTTGATGATGTTAAATGTAAAGATGGATGCTTTATCTAAAAGAATGGATAAAATGAATATCAATTCCATATCTAACTTTTCTTTCTCTTATGAATTATGTTAGGGTAGTCATCCAACTATAGAGTGTCAGATGATGCAAAGCTTGTCCATGGAAATGTAAACTTTATGAACAACTTTAAAGGACATCAAAACCAAGTGCATGGCAACACCTATAATCCATGTTGGAGAAATCATCCTAATTTCTCTTGTAGCAATCAAGGCAACAACCAGTGGAGGCCATAAGTACCACTTGGTTTTGTAAGGCATAATGTGCAACTAAATTAACATCAAGAAAAAAATTCATCTTCTAGGAGTTCTCTAGAGAGTAAGTTGGAGAAGTTCATGGATGTGATGTCCACAAAAATGAATCAATAAGATGAAGCTACAAAGAGGTTGGAAGGCAGATTTGAGCAAATGTACCAAGACACTCAACTAATGTTCAAGAACCACTCTTCCTCTATTCATAATTTAAAGGTGCAAATGGGGTAGTTGGCAAATTCTTTGTCAATGAGGAATCAAGGTTCTTTGCCAAGTAACACTGAGAAGAAACCAAAAGAACAATTGAAGGCTATCACCTTAAGAAGTGGAACAGAGATCAAAATCCCAAAAGCAATAATAGAATATGAGCAGGAAAAAAAGAAGAAGGAGGAGAAAGAGCAAGAGAATGAATGGGTTGAAGTGCAAATAGAGGAGAAGCTGCAAGGTGATAACAATAATAAGGAACGAGTAGTAGAGAAACCTACACCACCACTAGTGAAACCTTACAAACCTCCAGCTCCATACCCTCAAAGATTGAAGAAACAGGAGCATGATTAACAATTTGCTAAATTTTTAGAGAGGTTTAAAGCACTCCACATCAACATGCCTATGGCGGAATATCTTTCACAATTGCCTAAGTATGCTAAATTTCTCAAGGAACTGATTTCCAATAAAAAGAAGTTGCAAGAATGTGAAACCATCACACTCATAAAAAAGTATAGCGCTATCATCTCGAAGAAACTTCCTTTAACAAGGAAGCATCTAGGGAGTCTCACTATTCCTTATTCTATGGGAAATTTAAATTTTCAAAGAGTTTTATGTGATTCTGGAGCTTCAATTAATCTTATGTCTTTGTTTGTTTATAGGAAATTGGGATTAGGAGAAGCAAAACCTACAAGCATTCAATTACAACTTGCAAATAGGATAGTGAAGGAACCAGAAGTGATAGTGGAGGATGTGTTAGTAAGGGCTGGAAAATTTATTTTTCCAGTGGATTTTGTAGTCCTTGATTTTAAAGAAGACGAGGAAGTTCCACTAATCCTTGGTATGCCATTCCTTTACACTGCTAGAGCAATAATTGATGTCTATAATGGAACTCTCATATTAAGAGTAGGGTATGAGAGCTATAAGTTTAATATCTATGAAACTATGAAATATCCCTATGACGAAGATTTTTGCATGCGAGTTGAAGTCATTGATCTGTGAATGAAGTCCAATGTTGGAGGTTGGCACGGTCTTTAGAAGTTGAGAATATTAAGAAGTGCTTATAGGTATAATCTTCTCAAGAAGAAGTGACTCTTAAATACCCGTACCAACCACACATAAAACTACCAAACACTAAACCCGCACCAACCACACATAAAACTACCAAACACTGAACCCTCAATACAACTACCAAACACCACCCTCAGTCATAAAACCACTAAAACTAGACTTGAAGTTGTTACCTCAATATTTAAGGTACACTTTTCTTAGTGATGACCAAAATTTACTTATGATTATATCTTCTAAACTTAGCAAGGAGCAAAAGGATTTGTTGGTGAACATGCTGAAGAAAAAAATAAAGGCAATCAGTTGGCAGATTTTAGATATAAGAGGAATAAGTCCCTCTTGTTGCATGCATAAGATTTTGATGGAGGATGGACACAAGCCAACAATTGAAAGACAGAGGAGGCTCAACCTAAACATACAAAAGGTGGTGAAGAAAAAAGTGGTCAAACTATTTGATGCAGGAATTATTTATCCAATCTTTGACAGTTCTTGGGTTAACCCAATTCAATGTGTGCCAAAGAAGGGGGCAATAACAATTGTGCAAAATACAGAAGGAGAGTTTGTTCCGAAAAAAGTTGTGAATGGATGGAGAGTGTGCATTGATTATAGGAAACTGAATTCATCCACAAGGAAAGACCATTTCCCATTACCCTTTATTGATCAAATGTTAGAGCGAATAGCAGGACATGCTTTTTACTACTTCTTGGATGGCTACTCAGGCTATAATCAAATTGCAATAGCTCCAGAAGATTAAGAGAAGACCACCTTTACATGTCCTTATGGCACATTTGCATACAGGAGGATGCCATTTGGGTTTTGTGATGCTCTTGCAACTTTTCAGAGATGTATGATGGCTATATTTGTAGATTTAATGGAGGAGATTATGGATGTTTTCATGGATGATTTTTCTATTTATGGAAACTCATTTGAAGGATGTCTGAGCAATTTAGAGCAAGTTCTAGCATGTTGTGAGGAAACAAATTTGGTGCTGAATTGGGAAAAGTGCCATTTCATAGTAGATGAAGGTATTGTACTTGGACACAAGATTTCAGCTCAAGGCATTCAAGTTAATAAAGCAAAGGTGGAGGCAATTGAGAAGCTACAATACCCTATAAATGTTAAAGGAGTTAGGAGTTTTCGTGGTCATGTAGGTTTCTGTAGGCGATTTATCAAGGATTTCTTGAAACCCCTTTGTAAGTTACTTGAAAAAGATTCACCTTTTGATTTTACTGATGATTGCAAATTTGCTTTTGATAGGTTGAAGCAAGCACTTGTTTATGCTCCTATAGTGATGGCACCAGATTGGAGTCTACCATTTGAGCTGATGTGTGATGCTAGTGATCATGCAATAGGAGTTGTTCTTGGCCAATGAAAGGAGAATAGGTTGCATGTGATCTATCATGCAAGCTGAACATTGATAGATACTCAGTTGAATTATGCTACTACAGAAAAGGAGATGCTGGCTATTATATTTTCTTTTGACAAGTTCATATCATACCTCCTTGGATCTAAGGCTATTATATACACAGATCATGCAGCATTGAAGTATTTAATGAACAAAAAGGATTCGAAACCAAGGCTCATGAGATGGGTACTTCTGTTGCAAGAGTTTGATATTAAGATTAGAGATAAGAAAGGAGCTGAAAATGTAGTAGCTGATCATCTTTCAAGGTTGGAGTTGGAACAAGAGGAAAGTGATAAGCAAGAGCCTATCAAGGAGATGTTCCTTGACGAAATGTTTTTCACTATAGGATTTATGGGTGCTCCTTGGTTTGCTGATATAGCAAATTTTTTGTCAGTGGGTGAAATTCCAAAAGAGTTCACTCCTCAACAAAAGAAAAAGTTGATTTGTGATGCTCAGTTCTACATTTGGGATGAGCCATTTTTATGGAAACTATGCAACGATGGCATGGTAAGGAGATGTCTAACAAACGAGGAAGTAGGAGAAATCTTACAACACTATTATTGGAGGGTCAATGGTGGACATTATAGACCATAAAGAACAACTGCTAATGCTAGAGATTTTGTGATGCATTGTGACGCATGCCAAAGGAGGGGAAACATTTCAAAAAAGGATGAAATGCTCCAATCTGGAATTCTAGAGGTGGAAATTTTTTATGTTTGGGGCATTGATTTCATGGGACCATTTCTAGTGTCAGATGGTAATAGGTATATTCTTATTTTTATGGATTATGTTTCCAAGTGGGTGGAAGCTCAGGTGTGTGCAGTCAATGATGCAAGGGTTGTTTGCAAGTTCTTAAAGAAGATATTCTCTCAATTTGGAATGCCTCAAGTCATCATAAGTGATGGGGGAACACACTTGCGCAACAAGAATATGGAAGCTTTATTAAGTCACTATGGTGTGAAGCACAGGGTAGCTACACCTTATCACTCGCAAACCAATGGCCAAGTTGAGGTGAGTAATATGGAGTTGAAGAAGATTTTAAAGATAATAGTAAGTAAATTAAGGAAAGAATGGGCAAGGAAGCTTGATGATGCTTTGTGGGCATATAGAATAGCTTACAAAACACCTTTTGGGATGTCTCCCTTCAAGGTGGTTTATGGCAAAGCATGTCATCTTCACGTTGAGCTTAAACGCAAGGCCTACTGGGCAGTGAAAGCCTTGAATTTTGACTTCAAGAAGGTAGCTGAGGAAAGAATGTTACAGTTGAATGAACTTGAAGATATAAGAGAAGATGTTTATGAAAATTCAAGGATTTATAAAGAACGTACTAAGAGATGGCATGATGCAAGAGTAAGAATCAAGGAGTTTAAGGAAGGTGATCAAGTTTTGTTATTCAACTCATGACTCAGATAGTTTCCTAGAAAGTTGAAAAGTAGATGGACAAGACCATATACAATGAATGGGAAAAGGTTAAAGCTATACCATGGAAGCACATTTGAGGTGTTCCATCAAATTTCATACTTGAAGGAATCAACTGGATGATCAATTTGATGGTCTAGCTCATGGACCATTAAAAGAGTGCTTCTTGGGGGCTCAACCAAGACTATTTTTATTTTTATTTGTATTTCTATTTTTGTATTTTTTTGTTTAGTTATTTCTTTTATGATTTTGCAAGCTTATTCTATTTTTTATGATTGTTTCTTGTGCATTTCAGGGAATAAAAGAAAGGTTGGAGCTCTAGAAGAGTTAAATTTTTAGTGGAATGTTGTTTCGTGTGTCTTGTAAGTTAAATTTGTGATGTATTGCTTATCTATGTATGTTGAATTTTTAATTTAGCAAATTTTTTGAAGTATGCATGTACAGGTAGCACAGTCGTGCGCATTTTGCACATGGCCGTGCATTTTGCATCGCCACTTTTGGCTAGTCAGGTCACACGGCCATGTACAAAATGCACACGGCCATGCACCTACTTGACACACAACCATGCGCATTTCATGCATGGCAATGTGACAAGACAGACCTATTTTTTTCAAAAGACATGAAATTTTGTTTTAAGTGGACTTGTCCACGTCCCAACACTCCACAATTCCCCAAAACCCTAGGGACTCCAATTTTAACCACTTTTCCACTTCCCAAGCCCTAAAAAACCTAACCCTTGACCACCTTTTCAATTTCTCATTAAATTTGACCCAATTCCCCATCATCCCACTCTTTATCTAAACACTCACCTCCTCTCTACAAAATCATTCTCCACACTATTTCCTACACCATTCTCCACTCTACATATTATCTCAATATTTTTTTAAGGAAGTCTCATGGAGAAAGATCAAAGGAGGAAGGGCATAGCAAGGAAGCAAACTAATCCTTCTAAAAGAGAAAGACATGGTGGAACTTTCAATAATCTGGGTGGTGCTGATGAGGAACAAATGGAAAAACCTTTCCCCTCTCAAATTCAATTTAGGCATGGTGAGTATATGAATAAGTTTCAAGCAATGATGAGTAGGAAGATTGTGCCAAATAGATATTTAAGTGCCACATCCTTGTTTGAAATTAGGTTATTAGACGAGATTAATTTATATGTTCATAAGATAGGGTGGAATGATTTTATTTTGATGCAGAATCCTTCTTATGCCATCCCCACTTGTGAATTTCTCTCTTCTTTTGAGTTTAATGATCATACCCTTATGCTTACTTTTCATTTGGGGAATGAGGAACATACTCCAGGCTTGTTTGAACTCAAAGATGTATTTCATTTTCCTAAAAATAAAGATGCTAATGTTGCATATTGTCATGACCTAAAACAGAGGCCATGACCGACGCTAGGGAACGAGAATTCTTTTGAATCCGGAACCCATAGCAAGCCTTCAAAATAAAAGCATAAAATAAAATAAATAAATAAAATATTATTCAACAGAAATTAAATCTCACAAAATAAAATAAATTCTCAACATCCTTTAATATCATAAATAGAAATCTTTTAATACAACCTTCAGAGAAGAACTCTGAAGTAAAATCCTCTTACAAGCATAAATATAAATACAACTCATGATAGATTCAAATACATATACTACTGCAGTGTCTAGAGTACAAAATTAACTTAAGTAAGCAATTTACATAATAAGGCCAAAGTGGAAGAAATTCGGTGAACAGGTCTACTGTTGAGGTCTGAAGAAGAGGACTCTCTTGAAAAAATATCAATAGAAGGGAGTCAGAACTCATTGAGTGAATTATTATAATATATATACATGCATAACTAAATGTCAAATGCAGACACTCAATAGTATATATAATAAATATATATATAGGTAAATACACACAGATGCAATAAAAATCATTTAAAAATGAAAACCACTAGTTTATGAAGGATCAAATAGAACCCTATAATTTTGCAACCTCAAATATCAACAGAATTCACTTAAGCCATACAGGCCCACTTAGTTCCAAATTATTCACCTAGTCCAATTGGATAGTAGACTAGCCCCGAGACACTAAGTCAACCGAGCTCCAGCAATCTGACTGTCAGTGTGATTGGTCCCGAGACACTTGATCAACCGAGCTCTAGCAATCACACTCTTAAATCATAACTCATATCAATCAAATCAATCAACAAGTCAATATCCACCAATAGGTTAGTAATTTAACCTAAAATCTACTGTCGTACCGATACATACTCGGTGCTAGTGCTGCCCACTAGGAAGCACGTTTTATCGATATCCTTCATTTTTAATATAAAGCATAAATTTAAGAAAATAAATGATGCATAGTGATATTTAAAATAAATAAATAAACCTAAAATAAACTAAGTATATTTCAGGTATATATACGTATAATTAATTCAAATAAATCACAAAGCATATTAAATTAAACCAATAATATAATTAAAAACAAGTTAGATTTAATTGAAAAGGAAAACATGCATTTATTTCATAATATACCAAAAATATACTAAAAGTATACCTAAAATATACTTAAATTTTTAAATAGGAAATTATGCAAAAATTTATATTTAAAACATATAATTCTAAACATGCACCCTAAGCAATGCATATATATCATAATAACTCACAATTGTGCGCTCCTCGAGATGGGTCCAACGAGCCTAATCCACTAGGCCTCGGTCTCAGCACAACTAACAAATAAATAAATAACACGAAATCAGTATAAATCTAATGTAATTTCTAGAAACTCGGTCTAGAATTCTAAACACAGACAGATATTTGGAATTAGACCCGATGTCACATTTTACAAGAAAATTTGGTAGAACTGTAATATCTCGAGTTTTTAAATATTTTTATACTGCATTGGGATATGCAGTGTTAATAATTTTTGTATATATTTATGACATTTTTAAGAGTTGTTATTTGTTCAAAGCTAATTTTAATTAGTTTATATTATTTTAAGTACTTTACGTAAAATTTTCCCGGGAATTGTATTTTCGGGGAAATTGACATGTAAATAATTTAATATTTATTTTGAGACTCAGTATTTTAGATAATTTATTTATGTTATTCATATTGATTACTTTGAATGATATTATTTTAATAGTATTTAACTTAGTGTATTTTATTTTAATATTGTTTATTTTATTAAACTACATTATCTGCGTGATTAATATATGTGCTACATATATATACACACATATATTAGGGTTGTATTATTTTATTTGTGTGTGTGAATATATATATATGTGTGTGGAGATTAGTATATATATATATATTGTATTATTATAATATAAAGTATTATATGTATATATATGTACATTAAACATAAAACACATACACAAACTCATCTCCCTCGAAACCCACCCAAACCACCATCCACCATCGCCTGTCACCGTCGATCCTCTACCGTTGGTGTGCCGTCCGGCCTTCTAGCAGCTCCAGTCGCCTTCCGCCGTCTTCTACCTTCTTCTCCGGCGTCGACAAGCAGTTGTGGCAGCAAGGAACCGAAACTTGAGCTCACCGTGGTTCCAAGCGATTCCGACCACCATTCTTCGTGATTCCGATGTCCTTGAGCTCCTCAACCTCCGGTGAACTCAATCCAAGCTTCGGTTTGAGCTCTAACCCCTCCATTTTTGCTGTTTTTCGATTTCTTTATTTCGGCCATTTTTGGATTTTTATTTTTTTTCGGGAATTTTTTATGGATTTATGGAAAATGCTTTAACAAAAGTTGATCCCCCAAGCTTAATCTACATCCCATAATTTTTGTGTGATTTTTGGAAATTATTTTAATTTTTGTGAAATTTTTATTATTTTATTATTATTTTCTAATTTTCGAAAATTAATTAATTAAATTATGAAATTGTGTTTTATGGTGATTATAGGAGTTGAAATGAATTATATAAATTTATTTGTAATTTTTGTGAATTTTTATGTATTTATTTGGAATTTATTAAGTTTATGTAATTTTGAAAAATAGGGTTAATTGTGTGTTAAATTGAAATTAATTGGTTAATTGAATATATTTATTGATATTATTGAGATATATGTTGAGAAAATTAATTTTGAGTAATTATATTATTTTTGGTGAATTTTTGGATTTATTTTAGTAAATTTATATATATAGGGATATTTTGGTAATTTTACACTAAATTGGCTAAAAATATAATTAAATTGGTTTTAATAATTATTTGAGCTATAAAAATGATTTCTTTAACTAATTAAAACTATTTTTCGTAAATTAATTTCAAATTATATATAAAATATACGATTTTTCTAAATAAATGAGTTTTTATCGATTTTTAACATGTTTTAGGGTTAATTACGTAATTTGGATTTATAAAATGTATTTTTATTATATAAGGGCATTTTCGGTATTTTATAATTATTTTATGAATTGTAGTTTGGAGTCTGACCGAGGGATTTTGGTTGTAATTCTGTGTTTATTCCGATGTGTATTTCTTTGCAGGATCGGCTCTACTCTTTGAGTATAGAGATGTTCGTTTTACATGGGAGGTTCTACCGGATTTTCGGTAGAATTCTCGTAAAACGTGATATCCGGTCAAATTCCTATTCTAATTCTGTGTCTAAAATTCTAAATCGAGTTTTTAGAATTTTCGTTAAGTTTATTCTGATTTTATGTTGTTATTTGTTTGTCTAGCTGTGTCGAGATCGAGGCCTAACGGATCAAGCCCGCCGAGTTTGTCTCATGGAGCGCTATCATGTGAGTTATTATACTGTATATATATGCACTGCATATAGGGTGCATTATTTAGAATTTTTCATTTTCATTGTATGTTTTAAAAAAATGATTTAAATTATAATATTTTTGGTATATCTAGGGTTGCATTTTTATATATATGCATATTAAATAATTATGCATGTTAGTTTGATATATGCACATTAAACAATTAGGTTTAGGTTTAATACATTTGAGTAATATACACATGTTTTAAAATGTACACTTAGACATAATTATTTTACTAAATGATTAGTATACCTTAGGTATAGTTTTAGTAGATTTTAGGTTTATTCTTAAATAATTGCATGTTAAATTATAAACCTACACTTAAATTATTTTTAAGTTTATTTTTGGTATATTTTTTATTTATTTCCAAATAAATAAATGTTTTATTATTAAACTAAACCTAGCACATTAGTGGTATATTTAGAGTATATCTTTTGCATATTTAAATATATTTTTAAGATAATGCATGTTATATTATTATTACTCATTTAAATTGTTTTTAACTATATTAATGATTTATCTTTAGTTTATTTCATATTTTATTTGACATATATATATATATATACCTGAAATATACTGGGTATATTTTAGGTATATATATATATGTTTGGTTTTACTATTATGAATATTGTTCTACGTTAATTATTTTCCGAATGAATGATTTATTCTAAGTGAAGGATATCAACAGAACGTGCTTCCTAGTGGGCAACACTAGGACCGTGTACGTTCCGGTACAATAGATAAGGATTGAGTGAGATTTAAAATTTGGTGATTATAATTGATTTAATTGATTTGACTAAGATTAATGGTATGTTAGATAGTGTGATTGCGAGGCCAATCACACTGACGGTCAGACTACTGGAGCTCGGTTGACTTAGTATCTTGGGGCCAGTCTACTGTCCATAAGTGAATTGAATGATCTATTGGGTTGATTGAGATGTGAGGTGATAGATAGTGTGATTGCTGGAGCTCGGTTGACCAAGTATCTCGGGGCCAATCACACTGATAGCCAGACTGCTGGAGCTCGGTCGACTTAGTGTCTCGGGGCCAATCTGCTGTCCAGATTGGAATAAGTGTTCTATTTGAAATCAAGTGAGCCTGCATGGCTAGAGTGATGATGGGGTTGTTGAGGTTGTTATTATTAGGGTTCTATGGATCCTTCATGAAGTTAATTAAATGTTTTCCTACATTCTGTATATTTATAAAAGCAGAGTTTGGCATTCGTGTGAAATGTGTGTATATACATATATATAAGAATGCCTTATTGTTATGGTTTAGTTTGCATGTATATATAGTATAATAATTCACTCAGTGAGGTCTGACCCCCCTCAATTATTTTTTTCAGGAGATCCCATATCGTCAGAACTTAGTTGTAGAGTTCCTCGCCGGTGTTCTTCAGTCTCGACTATTTTATGCAAATGTATATTCTGAACTTTGAATTGTATTCTAGAAACTGCAGTAGTAGTGTTATAATTTTTGGAAATGTATTATTTTGTTTTGATATTAAATACTCTGAGAATTTGTATTTGAACATTGTACGAATTTGTATTCATTTATAAAAGGATTTGGAGTATTTATTTTATATATTGATTCAGAAAAATTTTAATTCGGTCGTACTTTTATTTATTTATTGTATGATTTTATTTTTCTTAGGCTTGCTACGGGTTCTGGATTCTAAAGAATTCCCGTTTCCTAGCACCGGTCATGACTCCTAGTTTGGGTCGTGACAAGAACCTACTTTGTAAAACGGACATCTCTCTACTTAAAAAGTAGAGCTGGTCCTATAAGAAAAAAACACTTTGAAATATAATTCACAAAACTCCTTGGTTGGACCTCAAACTGCAAATTCCACCGACCGAGGTTCACAATTCACAAGAAAATACAAAACATATATTAAAATTCCATAAATACCAAAAATGCCCTTTTGATATCAAAATATAGCAATTTAAATATTTAAACATTAAAAATACTTATTTCACCGATATTTACTTAAAAACCCTAATATTAATATAATATTATTAAAAATTGATATTTTTTTATAAATTCACAAATATTAATAAGAATTCATTTTATAAATCCAAATTACTCAATTAGTCCAAAAACATTCTGAAAATTACTAAAAACCCACTTATTTACAAAAATAGTATATTATATATAATTTGAAAATAATTTTTGAAAAATAGTTTTAATTAGTTAAAAATCGTAAATAATTTGTAAAAATCATTTTTATACCTCAAATAATTATTAAAACCAATTAAACTTAATATTTAACTAAAATTACTACCAAATTACCAAAATACCCCTAGTATATAAAAATTCACATAATAAACTATAAAAACTCAAAAATTCAATAAAAATTATATAATTACTCTAAAATTATTTTCTCAACATATAATTCAATAAAATTAACAATTATACTCAATTAACCAATTATATATATATATTAGTATATAAAATAATATTAATGCATGAAACAAGATAATTTAGTAAGATAAAATAACATTAAGCATAAAATATTATTCATATATTATTTTCTAAGAATATATGTTTCGGGATAATTTTTTTACGTAGAAAACTAAAAATAAACGTAAAATAATGTTAATTATTCATGAAATAATTAAATAATAAAATATATATTTTTAAAATTTATTAACACTGCACATCCCAATTTAATATAAAATATTTAAAAACTCAGGTTATAACAGTCTTCCCCCCTTATAAGAATTCGTCCCCGAATTCCAGAAAAATAAGAAATATAAATTCAGGAGGAAAGAGATATGAGTAAGAAGCTCGCATCTCAATTTCAGTCTCCTAGGTATGCTCCTCTACCTTGTTGTTGCGCCACAACACCTTGACCATCGGAATTTGCTTTAAATGCAACTGTCGAACTTGATAGTCAACGATCGCAATAGGTTCCTCTACAAATGTTAGGTCTTCATTCACTTCAACACTGTTGGGCTGTAACACGTGTGAAGGGTCTGAGACATACTTCCTCAACATCGAGATATGAAATACCGGATGCACTTGGGACATACTCAAAGGCAAAGCCAACTGATATGCAACAGTGCCAACTCTCTCCAGAATCTCGAATGGTCCGATATATCTCGGTGCTAGCTTACCCTTCCTACCAAATCTTATAACACCCTTCATCGGAGACACCTTCAGAAAAATAAAGTCTCATACCTGGAACTCCACATCTCTGCGCCTAGGATCTGCATAGCTCTTCTGCCTGCTAATTGTGGTCTCTAATCTACTCTTGATCACATCAACTTTCTCTACAGCATCCTGAACCATCTCAAGTCCAGTCAAAGCTCTCTCACTAATTTTATCCTAACTTAAAGGGAATATACACTTCCTTCCATACAAAGCCTCATATGGTGCCATTCTAATACTGCTATGGTAGCTATTATTATATGCAAACTCAACGAGTGGCAAATGATCATCCCAGCTACCTCCCAAATCCAAAACACACATCACTAACATATCTTCCAGTGTTTGGATCATCCTCTTAGGCTGACCATCTGTTTGAGGATGAAAAGCAGTATTGAAATCCAACCTAGTGCCCATCACTTCATGTAACTTCTGCAAAAAATAAGAGGTAAACATTAAACCTCTATTTAACATAATGGACACAGGTACTCCATGAAGGCACACAATATGCTTCACATATAGCTTCGCCAATCTAGCTATAGAATAAGTGGCTTTCACAGGCAAGAAATGTTCAGACTTGGTTAACCTGTCCACAATCACCCAAATGGAATCATACCCATCCTTAGAACGAGGTAAACCAACCATAAAATCCATAGCTATTCTTTCCCACTTCCACTCAGGAATAAGAAAAGGCTGAAGCTTCCCAGAAGGCTTTTGATGCTCAGCTTTCACTTACTGACATGTCAGACACTTAGCCACATAATCAGTGACATCCTTCTTCAGTCCATCCCACCAGTATAATTCTCTAATACTGTGGTACATCTTAGTGACACCAGAATGTACATTATAGGCAGTAGAATGTGCTTCCTCTAGGATCTCTTCTCTCAAATTATCCACATCAAGAACACACAATCTACCACTGATCCACAAAACACCATCATCATCGAGTGTGAAATTAGTGAACTTCCTTGCTCGGACATTCTCTACAAGCTCTTCTAGAATATGATCTCGGCTCTGAGCTGCCTTAATCCTATCTCTCAGTATAGATCGCACCTTAAACTGAGTTAGCAGTCCACCTAATCTACTAATCTTCATCATCAAACCTTGATCCATTAACTGATGCAACTCCTGGATCAATGGTCTCCTTTATACACTGATATGAGCAAGACTTCCTGAGGACTTCCTACTCAAGGCCCCTGCTACCACATTAGCATTGCCTGGATGATATAAAATCTCATAGTCATAATCTTTCAATAATTCCAACCATCTCCTCTACCTCAGATTCATATCTCTCTGCTGGAAAATGTACTTAAGGCTCTTATGATCAGTAAAAATCTCACAAGTCACTCCATACATATAATGTCTCAAGATCTTAACAGCAAAGATCACTACAGCCATCTCTAGGTCATGGGTAGGATAGTTCTGTTCATGCTTCTTCAACTTCCTCAAAGCATAGGCTATCACTCTATCATTCTGCATTAACACACAACCTAGGCCAACTCTAGAGGCATTACAATACATTGTGAACTTGTCCACACCATTAGGCAAAGCTAAAATTGGAGCTGTGGTCAACTTCTCCTTCAGCAACTAAAAACTATTCTCACAAGCTTCTAACCACTCAAATCTTACATTCTTCTAAGTCAAGCGAGTCATAGGAGCTGCAATTCTAGAAAAATACTACACAAACCTCCTATAGTACCCGGCTAAACCTAGAGAACTATGAATCTTTATAACTGAAGTCGGTTTAGGCCACTCAGGCACTTCCTCAATCTTCTGTGGATCAACATGTATACCTTCTTTAGACACCACGTGTCCAAGAAAAGCAACACTCTCCATCCAAAAATCACACTTCAAGAATTTAGCATAAAGCTTATATTCTCTTAGTGTCTGTAGTATAGTCCTCAAGTGATATACATGTTCTTCTATACTCCTGGAATACACCAGTATATTATTGATGAAGACTACCACAAACTAATCCATATATGGTCTGAATACCCTGTTCATCAAGTCCTTAAAAGCTGCTGGTGCATTAGTCAAGCCAAAAGACATCACCATAAACCGATAATGGCCATATCGAGTGCGGAATGCCGTTTTAGGAACATCAGCTTCACTAATCCGCAACTGATGATAACCCGACGTCATATCAATCTTAGAAAAGAACTGTGCACCCTGTAGCTGATCAAATAAGTCATCTATCCTCGGGAGAGAATACTTATCCTTCACTATCACCTTGTTCAGCTCTTTGTATTCAATGCACAGTCTTAGGGTACCATCCTTCTTCTTCACAAACAGGATTGGTGCACCCTAAGGAGAAACACTGGGTCTAATAAAACCCTTATCTAACAACTCTTGCAACAGCTCCTTCAACTCTTTCAACTCTGCAGGAGCCATTTTGTAGGGTGGCATAAATATATGGGTAGTGCTTGGAACCACATCTATATAAAACTCAATATCTCTGTGAGGTGGTAAACCTGACAACTCCTCATGAAAAAATCAAGAAACTCATAGGCAATAGGAACATCTGTGAGTGACAAGGTCTCCACTGAAGTATCCCTGACCAATGCCAAATATCCCTGACAACCCTTCCTCAACAACTTCCTAGCCATAATAGCATAAATGAGATTCTGAGGTGCTAAACTCTTATCACCGATAAACTTAAATTCTTCTTCATAAGGAATTCTGAAAGTCACCTCTTTACTCCGATAATCTACCATGGCATAGTTCTAAGATAACCAATCCATACCCAGAATAACATCGAATTCCATCACATTCAATAGAATCAAATCAGCAGATAATTCTCTACCTTCGATAAGAACTGGATAACCAGAAAGAACAACATCGGCGTCTAAAGAATCACTTAGAGGAGTGGCGATAGATAAAGGAAAAGCCATCCTCGAAGCTTGCCAACAAGACTTGGAAGCAAAAACAGGAGAAATGAACGAATGCATGGCACCCGGATCAAACATAACCCATGCATCCAGGTAACAGATAGAAACAATGCCTGCCACAACCGCATTAGATGCCTAAGCATCCTACTGAGTGAGATGAAAGACTTTGGCCTAACGTCGACCTCCCTGTTGGCTAGTAGAAGCCTGGCCAACACCTCTGGCACCTCCTTTAATACCTCTACCATGACCCTACTAGGGAATAATCTGGGTAGAACTCTAATGTTGGGCTAGAGGCAACTAAAAAGGAACGAGTGCATCACTACCAATCGACTGCTAAGGAAATTACAAAATCTAAGGCTACTGATACCCAGAATAAGGACACGATCTGGCAAAATGTCCCGTCTGCCCGCATCTAAAACACATCAGTGGTGTCATGTAACATGGTCCCTGATGGACTCTACCGCACGTCTGACATACACTGGCAGCTGACCTAGAACTATGACCACTACTGCTGCTTGAAGCACCTGACCCAAGTCTAAATGGTCTACGTTGACCTCCACGACCATGTCTACTACTCTGATGTACCAGTTGTTGTTGTCCTTGAGTCTGTTGGGCTGGACCCCTCAGCTGACTACTCGATCCAATATGAAAACTTGAGTACGGAGTAGTCTGGAATCCACCTGACTGAACACCCAACTGTTGGCATACCAGCAAATGCAGAACCTAATCCAGTAACATAGGTAGTGATTGCAAAGTACTGGTCTCGCATAAGGTCCTCTACATATCTGCCAAGCCGAAGGAACTCTCTAGTATAATCCTCGACAGATTTGTCACCTCGAGAAATGTTAGTCAACCAGAGTCTATAACTCATGCAAAGTGGCTCTGGGTAGAATCTTTTCATGAATCGCTCTCTAAACTGAGCCCAAGTCATCGTCATCATACATGGTTGGATCATCTGAATAAACCAGTCCAGGGTTGGTCCCTTAATAGAAAGCTCAACTATCATGATCCGCTGGTACTCGGTGTGAGCAATCTGAGTCCTTGTCTCTATCGCATGCAGAAAATCCAATGGATCATACGTCTTATCAAAGGTGATCCTGCCAACTCTGGCATAGAACAGGGCTGCCTCAGGGTCAAACATACCATGTTGATAGGCAGGCTGAACAGGCGGTGCAACAGGAGGTACAGGAATATCCTCATACTCTAACTCCACAGGCTCCTCTCTCTATCTATGGCGACCTACCGCTCCTTGAGGTCTACCTCTGCCATGACTTCTACGCCTAACTAGCGGCTCAGGAGGTAAAACCTCATCTTGGAAGGACTCATCATCCTCGGCCTCAACGACCGGTGGAGCGACACGCGCTTGCCTCCTCATTCTGAAAAGAAAAACAAAAGAATTCAGACAAGACAGACAATGGAGGATAACGCAGAAAACTAAATCAAGGAATACTTATCAAGACATACTTAAACCTAATTCACTGCAGTAGTTTCAAAGAAAACATAACACTAAAAACTAGGGCCACAACTCACACAACTAAGGCCCTGACATAGAACTCTGCTCTGATACCAACTTTGTCACAACCTAATATACGGGCCATGATCGGCACTAAGGAATGAGAATTCTTTTGAATCCAGAACCTGTAGCAATCCTTAAAAATAAAAGCATGCAATAAAATAAATAAATAAAATATTATTCAGTGAAAATTAAATCTCACAAAATAAAATAACTTCTCAACATCCCTTAATATCATAAATAGAAATCTTTTAATACAACCTTCAGAGAAGAACTCTAAAGTAAAATCCTCTTACAAGCATAAATATAAATACAACTCATGATAGATTCAAATACATATACTACTGCAGTATCTAGAGTACAAAATAAACTTAAGTAAGCGATTTATATAATAAGGCCGAAGTGGAAGAAATTCGGTGAACAGGTCTACTGTTGAGGTCTGAAGAAGAGGACTCTCTTGAAAAAATATCAACAGAAGGGAGTCAGACCTCATTGAGTGAATTATTATAATATATATACATGCATAACTAAATCTCAAATGCAGACACTCAATAGTATATATAATAAATATATATACAGACAAATACACACAGATGCATTTATTTCATAATATACCAAAAATATACTAAAAGTATACCTAAAATATACTTAAATGTTTAAATAGGCAATTATGCAAAAATTTATATTTAAAACATATAATTCTAAACATGCACCCTAAGTAATGCATATATATCATAATAACTCAGAGTTGTGCGCTCCTCGAGACTGGTCTGATAGGCCTGGTCCACTAGGCCTCGGTCTCGGCACAACTAACAAATAAATAAATAACACGAAATAAGTATAAATCTAACTTAATTTCTAGAAACTCGGTCTAGAATTCTAAACATAGACAGATATTTTGAATTAGACCCGATGTCACATTTTATAAAATTCTACCGAAAACTTGATAGAACCTCCTCTGTAAAATGGAAATCTCTCTACTTAAAAAGTAAAGCCGGTCTTGTAAGAAAAATACACTTTGAAATACAATTCATAAAACTCCTCGGTCGGACCTCAAACTGCAAATTCCACCGACCGAGGTTCATAATTCATAAGAAAATACACAAAATATATTAAAATTCCATAAATACCAAAAATGCCCTTTTGATACCAAAATATAGCAATTTAAATTTTTAAATATTAAAAATACTTATTTCACCGATATTTACTTAAAAACCCTAATATTAATATAATATTATTAAAAATTGATATTTTTTGATAAATTCACAAATATTAAGAAGAATTCATTTTATAAATCCAAATTACTCAATTAGTCCAAAAATATACTAAAAACCCACTTATTTATAAAAATAGTATATTATATATAATTTGTAAATAAATTTCAAAAAGTAGTTTTAACTAGTTAAAAATAGTAAATAATTTTTAAAAATCATTTTTATACCTCAAATAATTATTAAAACCAATTAAACTTAATATTTAACTAAAATTACTACCAAATTACCAAAATACCCCTAATATATAAAAATTCACATAATATACTATAAATACTAAAAAATTCAATAAAAATTATACAATTACTCTAAAATTATTTTATCAACATATAATTCAATAAAATTAAAAATTATTCTCAATTAACCAATTAATTTTAACAAAATACATATACAACCTATATTCTAAAATTGACATAAAATAAATAAAATTATAAAAATTACACAAAAATCACAAAAATTATAAATTAAATTATAAAATTAATTTCAACCGCCAAAAACACTAAAAATCACAATTTCACAATTTTAATTTACAAAAATTAGAAAATAATAATAAAATAATAAAAAATTCACGAAAATCAAAATAAATTTTAAAAATTACAAAAAAATTCCAAAGTGTAGATTATGCTAAGGGGAACAATATTTGTGAAGGAATTAAGCTTGAATCTTAAAGAACAAAGTTCAAAAAAAAAATCAAGAAATATAAATGGTCGAAAATGGAATCAAGCTCAAAACCTTACGAAATCGAATTTTCAAGCTACAAGGAGCTTGGAATCAGCTTCTATGGAGTTCTAGGTGTTCAACGACACTAGAATCACCAAGTTTGGTGGCCAGAAAGTCAATGAATGGAGGAAGGACGAGTTTCGGCTATTCCAACTTCCACAGGTTACAGATGGCACCGGAGAAGGTGATAGGGACAGCGGAGCTGCTGGAGGAAGAGGTGGCACTTTGGGAGGCACTCTAAATAGAGTGGAATGGAGTTGCAGCAGTGAGGGGATGGTTTTGGGAAAGAAAATGAGAAGGGGTGTCTTCTTCTTTTTTTCTTTCCTTATATATATATATATATATATATACACACACACACACACACACACACACACACACACACATATATATATATATATATATATATATATATATATATATATATATATACTTTTAACTAAACAATAAACCCTAAATAATATAAATGCATATGTTATATATATATATTAATACATAAAATAATAATAATGCATGAAACAAGATAATTTAGTAAGATAAAATAACATTAAGCATAAAATGTTATTAATATATTATTTTCCAAGAATATATGTTTCGGGATAATTTTTTTACGTAGAAAACTATAAATAAACATAACATAATGTTAATTATTCATGAAATAATTAAATAATCAAATATATATTTTTAAAATTTATTAACACTGTATATCCCGATTTAATATAAAACATTTAAAAACTCGGGTTATAACACATATGATAAGAATGAGTTTTGGAGAGAATTAACTAGGGAAAGGGGACTTTTCTATGAGGCTCGGTCAACAAAAGAATCAAGGATTCGATTGCCCATACTCAAGTACCTTCATAGGCTCATGGCACATTCTTTATTTCCAAGGAAAGAGGGTGACTCTGTGATTACCACCACTGAGCTAAACATTTTATATTATATAGTGAATGATAGAAAACTTGATGTATGTCATGCTTTAGCTGGGAAATTGAGAGATGTTGCTTCAAAAGCTACTGGGGCTATTAAAGTGGGAGGACTAGTAACATCTATAGCCAAGTACTTAAACTTTGACATAGAGAACATGCCTTTTGAAAAGGTCTCGGGTCAACACTTCATTAACACTGGCATGATGGAATTCGTGGGAATGGTTAGAGTTGACCATACTGGGAGAGCTTTTCTTATCCCACCTGCACCTGTAAAGTAAGATGAAGAGGAAGAGGAAGATGCTTCTCTGAATAATATGATAAAAAGGCTGGACAGCTTGGAGTTGCAAATTGGAGTCATCGATTCCAATATAGGTGAGCTGAATTCTGAAGTGGTAGGAATGGGTTGTACTTCTAGGCAAATGAATCGCACATTGCAAATGATTAACCATAACCTTAATGCCTATTTCAGCTCTTAAAATTTTATCCCATTGCCATTCCCGCATGATGAAGATATGGTAGCATAAGAGTACTCCTCTAAGGATTAAGGGGAGGAATGAAGACCTTGTTTTGAATGGTGTTTAGGTCTAGCTTGAATAATGTTTATTTTATGTGTTTTCAGTCCTTTTAATTGTGATGTTTTGTGGAACATTATGTGTTATGTTTCATGTTTTGAATTGAAGTATGTTTTTGTCTAAGTTGTTTTTGGTCAAGGATTTTTATTTTAGGAATGTTACTTTTTCTTATTTTCCATTTAATTTTTCTTCAAATTATGCAATAAATATGGGAGGCTTGTCCTACCAATATAAAAAAATAAAAATATGTGCTAGCAGGTAGCACGGTCGTGCGTATTTGGCACACGGCCGTGCATGATACGACGTCTATCAGGTAGCACGACCGTGTGCATTTCGCACACAGCCATGTGACTTAATGCACAGGAACAATCGAATTCCTCAAATTTTTCCTATTATAAACATTGCAATGAGGACATTGCACATTTTAAGTGTGGGGATGAATTAATTTTTTTTTATTTTTTGAGCTTGTTAGTTATGATTTTATTTATTTTTATGTTGTTTCCTTGTTCCATTGGGAGTTTAGTTGATTTTAGTTTCCTAAGTGAGCTAAACTTCCTAAATTAATGGGTGAGCAATTTTTATTTTCTTGGAGTGTTTTATTTCTAATAATTTTTTTTCTTTTTTTAAACTTTGCTAACTTTTGTTTTTGTTCTTATTAATTCCATTCTCTTTTATTGTTTTATTTTAGTACTAATATTGTTATAATGGCTAGAACAAAGACACAATTTCAAGGAAAGAAGCTTAGTGATGGCAAGGGCAAGCCTAAGGACATAAGGGACGATTATGAAGCTTTCTTTGCCATTTATTATGAAGAGGAAGGGAAGAGATTCTACTCCTTAGTCAAGAGAAATTTCGACAAGCCAAAATACTTTGATGATGAGGTACTATTGAATATGAGTATTAAGGGAACCATAGATGTGTTTTGTAATAAATTGGGGTGGTTTAAATTGGCTACTACCTAATATGATGTATTCTTTGAACTCACAATAGAATTTTACACTACATTTAAGATTCTAGATGCACCTCTAGGGATCTTTTCATATAGGTTCTTTGGGAAAGAATACTTATTTGACTATGAAATCATGTCTCAAATCTTTGGTTTTCCTCAAGGAGGTGTTTGTCAACCCCCTATGGATTATAATATGAGTAGTTTTTGGCATGAAATCACTGAAGGTGATAAAGTTTGTGAGGGTTAAATAATGACTAGTGGTTTGATCAAAGATCACTCATATTTAATCATGCATAAATTCATGGCACTTATAATCTTTGGAAGAAAAGATAGTACTAGGGTTTCTCCTGATGAACTATTCATATTGTGGTGCTTGAAGACTAACACAAAAGTATATAGTACATACTTTGTTTTGTGTTCTATTTGGCGTGTTGTTTAGGCTAGAAAGGCATTGATCTCAATGGGGCATATTGTCACTAGATTAGCATTGTATTTTGCTCCATTTGAATTTGCCAAACATAAATTGGAGCCTTTAGAAGCCGAGTCCCTTGATGAAGATTACCTAGTGCGAGTTGAAATCATCATCAAATTTAATGAGTTTCATGATGTAACGGGTAGAAGATGCTATATGATCCGCCAAATGGCAATGCAACATGGTGAATATCTTTACCTCCTAATGCAAATGTAAAAGGAGATAAAGGGAATGAAGTTCAATCAAGGAAGCGAGGGAACACCGAAAAATGAAGTGATGGTATCATGGAAAAAATCAAAGAGCGGATGGATATCTCTGGCAATAGGATTGGGAATATGGTTATGGATTTTTCCAACCAGATAGAGAAATTTGAGAGGCAATGTGAATCTAAAGCTGAAAGGTTGTAACTTTAAATTGATGAAATCTTTTGCATCCTTCCTCAAGAAAGAGATCTAAAGCTATAAATGAAGCTACAAAGTGCATCATGGTCACACCATATATTCCCCCTCTAGTTTCACCAGAATAAAGGTAGTATACTATTATTTAATTTTCTTTAATTTATTTATTTTCTTTTCATGACTGTATGCTTATGTGCTTGTTTTACTTTAAGAGTCCGCATGCTTTATTTTTTTAATCCTTTTGTGTGTTTATGCCTTGCTCTTACACTTGAATTTTTGCAACAAATATACCTTTAGAGCCTTATTCATTGATCTTAGTTTTCTTGAAGAAATGTCTTAATCTTCCTTTAATGGATCGTTTAAATTTTTAAATTAGAAGAGCAACTTATGGTTAGGAATTTTTACATTTTAATGAACATTAATGCTTACTTTTCTATTGAACAAGTGAATCTAGATGATTAATATTTGAGAAAAGTATTTATGAGTAGGAATTTGAGGCTGCTTCAGAATGGTTGAAAAAAAAATCAAGAAGCGAGATGGAGCATAAAACGCACTCATTTAGAGCTTAAAATTAAAAAGAAAAATCTTTTAAATGCTCCTTCTACTCCAATGCTCTTTAAGAGTAAGAGTATCCAAAGGACCCATTTTGGAGGTTTCCACACTGAGTAACACAAGAAAGGTGGGGGATGCTGAGATTGGGAAGACATTGATTGATTAACTTCTTACCTTCCTTATTGTTGGCACGATTCCTACTTATTTCTATTTTTCTTAAGTGTCAATCATTTTTTTTCATATATTCACTAGAAAAGTATGCTCTTCACATGGAAACAATATATTCTTAACCTCAGTTGCTGTTTTAAATTTCAAGTTTTTAAACTTTTTATTAAAGGAAGATTATGGTAGTTAGTCAAGTTAAAGCTAGTTAATAAGTTTGATTCTTTAGGAAGATATGTGTTTTTAGGTTTTGCTTGAGAATAAGCAAATATTCAAGTGTGGGGGAATTTGATGAGTGTGAAAAATGCATTTCTTTAAATAGTCTTTGTGTTAGGAAAAATGCAATTTCAGTTAAGTTTGTGTTTCTTTTATTCAATTTTTATTTAGTTGAGTACTTAATGCATGTCTTGTGTGTTTATTTATTTTTATGTATTAGTTGGTTTATTTTTGGTTTATTTTTGGTTGATTTTTATGTATTTAAGGAAGTCAAAGAATAGTAGAGGAAGGTTACATGGGATCCATGGGCACTTGAAGTGGGCTCAAAAAGTAATGGAGGTCAATATGCAATAACGTTGAAGAAGTGATGTGCATGGCCATGAGCAAAATGCACACGGCCGTGCGACCTGGTGATTGGGAAATTCTGAGTCAAATTTAATTGCTGACCCAACAAGATGGAGATTTCGCATACTGTAACCCTAGGGCTGGTAATTAGGGTTTTATAAGAGGGTAGCCACTAGAAACAAGGATATATATAGATTATTATTCATCACTTATAGATTTTTTATGTTTTTTATAGAGCAGTTTTGAAAAATAAGGATTTTTCTTACTTATGTTAGTTTAGAGATTTGAGAATAAGAATTGAAGAACATCGAGTTTCCTATTGAACAAGGGGTTTCTTATATTCAATTGTGTTTATTCATTCTTAATTATAATTTAATGATGATGTCTATTTTCTTTTATTCTTCTTCTTTGTCTTTTATAATTAACATGAGTAGCTAAATTCTTAGTTAGGGTTCTTGTTGCTATTCAACCATGGGCTAATCACAATTAAACCTAAGTCATTAATCTAGATCCTTTGGTTGTTGTTGAACTTAATGTCTTTTTAGGATTGATCACCCTTTGATTGAATATACATAATAAAACTTGATCGAGAGATGGGTTGTATTGGATTTAAA
Source organism: Mallotus nudiflorus (assembly GCA_947683625.1). Taxonomy (NCBI): domain Eukaryota; kingdom Viridiplantae; phylum Streptophyta; class Magnoliopsida; order Malpighiales; family Euphorbiaceae; genus Mallotus; species Mallotus nudiflorus. The sequence continues at coordinate 122,231 of CANTUR010001442.1, forward strand.
CAATAACCTGTTAGATGCTTTCTTAGTTGAGAAACACTTACGCAACTAATATTGAATAACGGTTAGTGCTTAAACTGGGTTAACTGAACACTTAGTAGGCTAGAGCTTTAAATCTAAGAATGTCAATTTACTTGGTAAATCATAGGGTTGTCTTAGGAGGAAAGCCTATGATTCTTGAGAAACCCTCAAATTGGATTAAGGTTAGGTATGGCTTAGCAGTTAATTGATCTTAAATAAAGGTTGAATTGGTAATAAGAACCCTAGCTCTCTAAAGCGATTGTTATTTCATTGTGATTTTTATGTTTTGTCTTAGTTTAATTTTTAGTTTAATTCAAAATACTTTTTTTCATTGTTTAAACAAACAAACATAATTAGTATCACTGTAGTCAATCTGCAATCTCTGTGGGATCGATATTTAATTACTACTTGTACGAATCCGTATACTTATGGAAATCCATCAATTCCAAAATTTGGCGATTCTTTGAAAGCAACAACCATTTGCGTGTTAATAAAGAAATATTTAAATAATTAAAGGTAATGAAACACAAAACACAAATGGAGGCCAACCGCAAGGATGGGTGAGCATTCAAACGCTTATACCCAGTTTCTGAACTCATTCTCTGATGACAACTTCTGGGAACCTCCATGGAATCCAGTTGCTATACAATGTGTCCCGGCTTTTATCCTGGTGGCGACTCCATCTCTGAATAGGCCCAAGACCTATATCATATTTCCAAGTGGGCCTCGAGCCCATATAGTGCCATAATCACCAAACAATTGGGCGCACGCTAAACCCTGCTGCCTACAGTGGCAACTCCACTCAGGATAGAAAAACTAATTCTAGTGTTTTATGTTTTATCATCTTTAATTATATTCTTATTTCTTCCTGCATTTATGCATTCACTACACATTTTTCATATAATGAGCACTTCAGTTCCAAATAAACCTAACAATAGTCAGTACTTCGCTACCTACGTTTCACTCAAACCCGGTGGTGGAATATTTGATTATTGTCACTCACGATATGTACTAATCCATGTTGTTTGACCTTTGAGTAAGGAGACGTATATGGATGTATATCATTATGGCAACCGAAGCCTTTTTACCCAAAACTCAAGCCCATGTAATGACCTAACAACTATCTTTAGGAATTTTCCCCACATGCATGTATGTTATGCCATATAATGGACCCTTAAAATAAATCTTGAGCCTATAAATAAGCAATCCAAGGTAAAATGGGCCTCGTGCCTAACCAAAGCCCATTATAAACAAACTAAGTCAATGAGGGCCTCTCATGCCTTTTTATAATCCATTCCAAGTGGGCTTTGACAAGTGAGTTTATGATGCTAAGGACATTGGCTCATAGGAAATGGACTCGGGCTTTATTTAAAGGACATGTTACTTGTCTAAATCATTTTGAGAGTTATCTTATATACATAGATTTTATTATCCCCCGTTGATAATTAAAACCCAGGCCAAAAATCCTAGGGCAAGATACTCGCCATTGAATACGTGTGTGGGAGAAATAAAGGTGGAAGTTTGCACATTGAAGCTTCACATTTTGGTTGTGTATCTTCTTTTTTGTTTATTTCTTAAGTTTCCTTAAAATAAAATGGACTTGCATATCATGCATACACATCATGCATCATTTTAACATATGATTTTACAGCATTATAAATCTTTCGAGCTCATCAAGGTGGGCCCAAATTAGTTTATGTTGTTTGGTCAAAAATTTAGAAGTAGGAATGACAGGTGGTTTTGATCCATAGGCATTTAAGGCACAGCTGAAAGATAAAGTGATTGTCAAAACTCAGTCTATGATGGGGGAAATTACTAAGCTCATTAAGGGGAATTATATGGTACAACCATCCAATGTGCCACCAATCAATCTGATAGATCTCGATGAGGAGATCCCAATTAAGGGAAGGGAAGAAGATGATGTAATGGTGCTAGCCAACCCATCAAACCGGAGAAATGTGAACCTAATAGAAGATGTAGGGCAAAATAAGTGGGCTAAGAGCATGACCAAGGCTATGAACCAAATATAGATGATGATGAAGGAGAAGGGCATTGTCACTCCCCTAGATTATGCTGATCTAAATCTAGAAAGGAAAGATGAACCATTACCCCATAAATTCAAATTCCCTTATATGAAGAAATACTCTAGCGCCATGGATCCCCATTTGCATTTGAAGCAATATATGACTTATATGAAAGCCATGGAGTTGATTGAGAGCCAGATCATCAAGCAGTTCCCTATGTCACTGGAGGGAGCACCTATCCGTTGGTACTACACTTTGGAATCACATGTTCAATTGGAGTGGAAGGAATTATGTGTTGCTTTTATAAAGAAATATGGCCTCAATGTTCAGTTGGAGGTGTCCTTGAGAGATATACAGAACACCAAGCAAAACTATAATGAGTCCTTTGTTGATTACCTAACTTGCTGGAGGGGAAAACTGTCTTTAATAAGGCATAAGCCTACTGAGTTAGATCAATTAGTCCTAGCAATAGAGGAGTGTGTCCCAGCATTGTCTATAGAAAACTGAGAGATTTGGGGATCAAAAACTTCAAAGAATTGTACAAGTTTGGGGTCCAAACAGAGTCAGATTTGGCTTAAGAGAAGAAATTCTTCGGAAGAAGGTCTGGGGGCAAGGAAGGAGCTGGTTCAAGCAGTAATGTTCAAATCAACGCTATTCGACCCCCAAGAAATAACATACATGTTAATACAAGTAGATAGCCTCAGAGATTTTTGAATATGGGACACCTTCTATCCAAGGTGCTCGATAAGCTTAATAAGAAAAACCTGTTGCGGCCTTTACCTTTATAACAACCCTTATCCGGTGCCAACCTAAAGCTTTTCTACAAGTTTCATGAGACCATCAGATATGACATTAATAGTTGTGCCTGATTGAAGCATGAAATCCAAGACTTGATTGACTCAGGCAAGATTACTGACCCAAAAACTAAAAAGCCAAATTGCCTAACTACCGAAATATGCCACCACTAAATGCACCCATTTTGATAATCAACACTGGTCTAATGGAGGAGCAAGTCCTATACTCCTTTGTGGATGTCGACCACAACTCCCTAAAAATCAAACCTGAGAACCTAAAACCAAGCAAACAACCCACAGAATTGCATGTGCACGTCTTGGACATATAAAGTTTTGATGATGAAAGCGAGGGATAGGTTGACCTATGGGACAATGAAAGAAGTAGATCAGGCCAGTCTATGGGGAGGGTTAAAGAAAAGAGGAAAGAACCTGAGATTGCCAAGTCTGAGCCTAAAAAGATAAAAAGTTCAAAAAAAGGGAAAGAAGCAAAGTAAAGTAAGGAGACTATTGCCAGTGTTTGGGAGTTACTTATGCATTCCAGGGATCATAGGGAGGCCCTGGTTCTAGTGCTATATCAGAAAAAGATCTCCACTAGCTATACCACAGAACAAATGGTCAGATCACTGATGGAAACCCCTCAAGGGATTATAACATTTTCTAATGATGACCTGCATCTAGAGGGGAGGGACCATTACAAGGCTCTGTTTATCAATGCTGAGGTGAAGGGAAAAATGACTTACTACATGATGGTCGATAATGGTTCTGCCATCAATGTGTGTTCATTGAAGATTCTACCAAAGTTAGGGTTGACAATGGCTGACTTAAAGCCTTTTGAAGTAGTTATGAAAGCCTATGATGACACTAAGAGGTCTGTGGAAGGAACATTCAGGGCGTTGGTCAAAACGGGACCTATAAAAATTTGGTTTGACTTGCACGTGATTGATATACCAGTGACATTTACCATTTTGTTAGGAAGGCCATGGTTTCACCCCTTGGGCGGTGCCTCATCCACTGTTCACCAAAAAATTAAGTTCCCTCATGAAGGAAGGGTTGTCACCATCTCTGCTGAAATCGAAGTCACTATAGCTGCATTGAAGTTAACCCCCAAAGAGATCTCCATAAGCCTCATTTTGAGCTTTGTGTAATTTATGAGGATAAGATGGATGAAAAGGTTTTAAAGATGATGTGCAGCATGAGGTTTATGCCCAGCATGGGATTGGGAAGAGATTAGAGCGGACCTTCAAAATTTATGGAAAACAAGATGCCTGTTTTAAAGCACAAGCTAGGATTTAAAAGGGCTTACGATAATAAGGGAGAGATAGATATCTAGAGCCAGTTTGAAGAAAAGGAGGAGGAAACCATGGCTAAAAAGAAAACTCAATGGGAGATCTTTGTAAAGGAAGGCACTGAGTACCCATATAATGGAACTCTAGAACCTCTCCTGATGGGTGGGGATGTTATTCCAGGGTTCAAAATCTTTGCAGAATTTATGAATAGAGCCAAGGGTCTTGCTGTTGAAGAAGTCCCTATTGAGGAGTTAGTGCTGGCTAAAGAAGAATTTAAAGGGAATGAAGCTACCTCAGAGTTGAAAGGCATTGATGATCAGAGCAAAGAACTTGATTTTAAAGCCTATGTCCTCAACTCTATTATAGATGTCTTTTATGATGACTATGATTTTTCTTTCGCTTCTCTATTTGAAACTTATGATCTTTTCTTTTCAAAAGTGAATGCAATGAAGTTTGAATTTTCTTGTTTGTGTGATGTGTTCCCTAATGGTTATTTTTTTATGATGATCATTTCATGCATATGTTTGACATTAATTTGATGCAAACTAAATCATTTAATTTAGGCACAAACGATAATCCTAAAAATATATTACTTGCTTCTGGTCTAACTCATGATGAGAGAGAAAAAATAAAAGAAATCTTAACAAAGAGACATATAGTATTTGCTTGGAGTTATGAAGACATGCCTGGAATCGACAGGGAGATCTCAGAACACAAGATCCCCACATACCCTCACATAGCACCAATAAAGCAAAAGCAAAGGAGGTTAAGGCTGGAATGGGCTCCCCTGGTCAAAGAAGAAGTCGAGAAATAGTTAAAGGCGGAGTTTTTAGAAGTGGTAGAGGACACCTAATGGTTAATAATCATAGTTTTAGTTCCAAATAAAGATGGGAGGGTTAAAGTATATGTGGACTACCGAGATTTAAATAAGGCCTGCCCCAAAGACGACTTTCTGCTACCACACATTGATACACTAATTGATAGCGCAACTTCTAATGTGATGTACTCTTTCATGGATGGATTTTCAGGTACAATCATATTATGATGGTAGTAATGGATAAGTTAAAGACATTCTTAACTACCAAATAGGGCATATACTATTACCAAGTGATGCCTTTTAGATTAAAGAACGCAGGGGCCATTTATCGAGGATGGCGATGACTTTGCTGCATGACATGATCCACAAGGAGGTAGAAGTGTATATGGATGATATGATGGTGAAATTTGCAACCAGGGAAGGACATTTCGAGGCTCTAGATAAGTTTTTAGCAAGGGCAGAAAAGTACAATCTCAGACTGAATCTAAAGAAGTGTGTTTTTGGGGTTACATCTAGGAAAATATTTAGACACATTGTCAGTCAAAAAGGAATAGAGGTGGATCCGGATAAGATTAAGGCAATCAGGGATATGCCCACTCTAAGGAATAAAAAAGAGGTCTAAGGGTTCCTGGGGCACTTGTAGTATATTAGCAGATTTATAGCCAAATTGACAATCGTCTGCAAACCCATTTTTAAGCTCTTAAAGAAAGATCAACCTATGATATAGGATGAAAGGTGTCAGCAAGCCTTTGAGGCAATCAAGGATAATCTAATGAATCCTCTTATTTTACAACCGCCAAGGCTGGGTAAAGCCTTAATCCTATATCTGGCAATTGAAAAAGACACAATAGGGGCAATATTGGCACAAGAAAGCAAAGAGAAGATAGAGCACATTGTGTATTACTTGAGTAAGAAGCTTCTGCCTTATGAAACTAGTTATAGCCTTGTGGAGAAAACGTGCCTAGCAGTGATTTGGACAATAAAGAAACTCTAACACTACTTTTAGTCTTACAAAGTGCATGCAGTTTCCAAACATGATCCCCTCAAGTATCTCCAGCAGACCTCGTCTCTTACAAGAAAGTTGGCTAGGTGGCTCGTTCTACTCACAAAATTTGACATAGAATATACAGCCAAGAAAATGGTGAAGGGGAGAGTGATAGCAGACTTCCTGGCACAGAGCCCAGTACATGATGACCAAGAATGGAAGTTGGAGTTCCTGACGAACACCTGAGGGCAATAAAGGTACAAGGTTGGGAAATGTACTTTAATGGAGCTGTTAACAACAAAGGGGCCAGAATAGGCATGATTTTGGTCACACTAGAGGGAAAGATGATCCCAATAGCAAAAAGACTTGAGTTTAAGGCAACCAATAACCAAGCAGAATACGAGGCCTGCATTTTTTATCTAGAGGCATTACGCAGTGCAGGAGCAAAGAATGTTACCGTGTACAGGGACTCCATGTTAGTCATAAAACAAGCTACTAAAGAGTGGGAGATAAAGGAGGACATATTGTGTCTGTACTAGGAATATCTGGCTACTATCTTATGCTTATTTGCTCAGTGTAAGTTTGTTCACTTACCGAGATAAGGAAACCAGATAGCTAATCACTTAGCCATACTAGCCTTTATGTGGGAAAATGGGAAATAGCCAGAGGCCAGACCCTTAATTTTGATGAAATCTCGAGGCCCTTGTTATAAGGAGGTGAGGGTAACACCAGTCGATGACCTTGGTTTTATGACTTACAAAGATATCTAAAGATTGGGCAATTTTCAGATGGCACTAATAGGAAAGAGAGGATATCCCTGCAAATGTTATCTCAACAGTTCATAAGTCACAATGGGATGTTGTACAAAAGAATGCCTATTGGGGTACACCTCAAATATGTTGATAAGGATGAATCCCAAAAGCTTATGAGCAATGCATAAAGTGTCTGTTACAAGTTGTTTAACTAACAAAAGGGAAACTACATCTAACAAAAAGGAAAATGGTGACTTAATTTCATGAGCTAATTTTGTCTTCTTTTCTTTTGTTGGTCACCCTGAAAGCTCAATACTTGTAACTCTCTTATTCTCTTATTTCTAATGAATTCATCTTTTCGCCTATTGCAAGTAGACCCATGCTTTGTAATAATCATCAGTAGTCTAATCTCCATTGTAGTCTAAGTTTCTCTCGATGGTTCTTTGAGGCCAAATTACCACCAAGTGGTCCAGGAAGTTTTGAGAAAGGGGTCCTGGTTTGAACTCATAAACTAATTCTATGATTAGTTATTTATGACCGTATTGACAACAAAGGGGGGATGGATTGTAAAAGGTGGAAAAATGAAGACCGGAAATCAAAACATAATATGTATAGGACTAAATAGTCACATGCTACAATCTCCACTAAGGGCACATCTAGCGGATCAAAGTGTTAGGAAATGTTGATAGACAGCTGTGAACATCTGCTGGAACAAGGTGTAGCTTCCTTGTTCGGTAATGTTTGGTGTTATAATGCCTAATGTCTTGAGGGGGTTCAAGTAAACTCAAGTTTTCATAGAGCCACATCTACAAATTGACAAATGATTAGGTGCAAATGATAGGATAGTTGAAAGTCAGGAATTAACACGGGAGAGCTTACCTCTAATAGAAAGGGACTTCTAGAGAATTATTATGTTTCTGTGAATTTGTCTAGTCCAATAATAGTTTTTGCTAGAATGAGAGAGAAGGGATTAATCCTTGATTTCACCTAATCAAGAATGGAAAGGCCCGTCGAATCATAATGTCTAGAGGAAGAAACCAGTAGAAACTAGGCATACAAACAAAGAGCTATCATACGGGGTTAATAGGTTTCTTCTTTGTCGACACCTATGATGATCTTGAGGAAGGATTCTAATATGATTTTTGAATTGAGAATGCAGTGAGAAGAGGACCACGGTGGAAGGTTGAATATACGCGCCATCTGGTATTGAAAGGAGTAAGGGTTTGGGTTCACAAGGTTAGGAACTCCAAGTCGGCAAGTGGAATCTGCGTGATGATCGAGAATTACTTCGAATTACTTCGACAAATGATGTATTTCCACTATGTTGAACCAAAAAAATGCTTCTGGGGATCCCAGAACTGAGCCATGGTATGAAGGAAGGGAAAATTGATATGATATAATGCAAATATGCATAGTATTTTAGAGTAGTTTAGTTGTTATTTCATGTGATTTTAGTTATGTTTGTGTGTTTATTTGATAATGTATTTGTTATTTTGATTTCTAAGTGTTCTTATTAGTTGTTTGTGTGTTTCATACATGTTTTTAGCCTTGATTGGTGCATGAAAGGAGTTCTAGACTTGTTAAAATGAAGAATGAAGCCTTTGAAGTTAAAGGATGCAAGATGGAAGCTTTCACGAGTCATCACTTCCTTCATGAGTCATCACCAATTCATTCTGTGCCAAGTCATCAAGTCTTCATGAGTCATCAAGCCTTCACTAGTCATCACCAATTGTTTCTGTGATGAGTCATCACTCTATAAAGGGTTGTAACTTTTCAATTTGGAGCAGTTTTCATATTTCAGCCATAACTCTGTCTACCGATGTCCAAATTCAATGATTCAAGTTGCTATGGAAAGATAACATAGAGTTATATAACTTTTATGAAGGAACTTTCCAGAAATAAAGTCATTTGGATGGACGAAAATGCCCTTGAAGTTATATAATCTGCATAAGATGTGACCTTTGGTGTCAAGTGGTGCCTTTCCAAGTTCAATCATATTCTAGACACTTCTTGCAGCTTTAAAAGAGGAGAAAAATGCATCAATTCAAAGAAAGAAGAGAACAGAAGAAAAATAAGAAGAGAACAATATTATAATAAAAGAAAAAGAAAAACTAGAAGAAAAAGTGAAGAAGCAAGAAGATACTCTATAAGTGTCAGAAGATTTAAAAGGGTTTTATCTATTCACTTTCTTTTCTATTCTTTTTCTAAGTTGTATTTAATTTTCTCTTTGTGTTCTTTAAGTATGTATTTAGGCTAAATCTTGTATGAGAATTGCAATTATGAATTAAGTAAGAACTACATTTCTATCTTATTTTATTTATGATTTAATTTCAATTAGTGGTAAATCATGTTGTGTATGCTTGATCACCATATGTAACTTGTTAATTGAATTACTTACAATGAGAATTGGAGTAATTTAGTGGAAAATAATTGAAATTAATTAAGAATTAAATTTAATTTGGAGACAAAAGAATTCATCTTAAGGGAACATAAATTAGTATAATGTGTTGTATAATTTTCTTTTATCTTTGCATTGCCATGAGAATGAATGTAAACTCCAAGACAAAATATATTTAATAGATAATGAGTTACTTTTAAAGAGGAATTAACTTTAATTAACAATGATAATTACTTTTAAAGATTATATACTAATATCCAATCAATGTGTTAAATGATATAATTTTATAAGTTCTTATTTATATTCTAGATTGTGATTCTTCCATATAAAAGTTATAATTTTTGTTTTGTGTTCTTAGAAATAAGTAGTGTTAGAGTTTCTTAATTATATAATCAATATTCTTATTCCATTTTATTTTGCCTACACATCTGAGTATATAACCATTTAATATAAAGTTTTACCATTTTTCCAGTGTTTGACATCCAATTACTCTATACTAAGTCCTAGAGACTAGGGTATACAATTTGACTCACTTCAAATTTTTGGAAAATTGATCCTCCTAGTATGTAGTGATTTAAAGACTAAAAAGTGAAACAACTCTAACCTAGCCCAAGACTTGTTATCTAAACTTTTCAAGATCAGTTGTAGTAGTTTGAGACTCTGTTAAGTCATGGTTCAAGCTTTGAAGGGTGCCTAGAGAGAGAAATTGGAGGTTAGGGATGAAGGTGTCTTAAGAGCAAGCCTAGGCAAGGGTTTTGAGCTTTTAAAGAGGCAAAACCACTTGATGATTAGGCGATCACCTAATCAAAGGGGCATCACCTCAGCACCAAGAGGCGATCGCCTCTTCATCAGAAAGCCATAAGGTGATCGTCTCTTTAGCAGTATCAGTTGTTAAGCTTCATCAAACTATACAATCTTAGCAAGTGTAAATCAGAGTGTAGCAGGGTAGACGCACACACATGTAATCATTGAAATCAATTGCATGTAAAAGAATAAATTTAATTGAGATAAAAGTTGAATTTTATAAACAATTCATCTAAAAAAAGAAGAGAGAATAGAAAAGTGTATGTGTTCATTGTCCAAGCTGAATAAATCAGTCAAAAGGGGAAACAACAATTTGTTGGCCCTGGTACATCAAGAGTCAGATTTGGCACCCTTAGGGTCATCCCCTCCTCCAGCACCATTGCCACTCCCGCCCTCATTGTCATCGTCCTCCTCATCGATCTGAATCTAGCGCTCAAGAGTGGTGATCCTCACCTTGATAGCCTCGTTATGGTTTTGCTTAAACAAATCATAGGTTAGTGAATCATGCAAGCATGCATACATATAGGGAATAGAAAGATTCTTACCCTCCACTGTTGGGTGACCTCCAGCATATAGTCTCTCTGAGCTTCTATCATACAATACATGTATAAGCCTTGCTCTAGAGAAATCTGCATTGTTAAATGAATGTTAGAACTAACAATGGGTTGAGAATGATAGTTAAAGTAAGTCACGAGTGAACTTGCATAAGTGGCACCACCAGGGGTGCATGCAGGTGTCAGATCCTTATCCAAAGTTAAAAACTGATGAGATAACTCTCTAAAAGGGACCAAACATCCAGCTAAGGGGTCATGGACATGAATGAAGCTGCCGGTAATGAACTGAGAACTAGGGGCAGTAGGCGACCTGGCCTACTCGGCAGCCACCAAAGTCTCCTCCTTACCTTGATCCAAACGATGCCTTAGGGGCTCTCTCTCTCCTACTCGAGATCTAGCCTGAGGCATAGGCCTAGTGGGTGTAGCCTTAAGGCAAGAAAAGGAAAGTATGTAAGAACACAGCTAGTTCTTAAAGTAGGAAAAAGGTGATATGGATATGCCTGGGAGGTAGAAGTGACATGGAAGGGGACTATCAACAGAAGGTGAGCTTGAATGAACTCCACATATCGGCTCTTCACATGGACTGTATGATCCACAGTCAGTGAACCTGCAATAGCCTGAGCAAGGTCCTCGCCCTCTAGCTCATGTGCCTAAAGCATGCTATCATGAGGAGACCTGGGAACCCGTCTCATTCTAGCGCCTCCCCTCCAGTTCATGACTCGCTCACCAAGATACCATGCCTGATATCCAGGACCATAAAGGAGTACCCTCTTCCAGACTAGGGACTTAGAATGAGTCATCTCGATATCCCAGCTATCCTCAGGCCCCCATAAGTCATTCCGGATCTACAAAAGGTGGAAACATCAACAGGTAAGTAGATTAAATTTGTATAAATTGCTAATGGAAGAGGTTATGTTTTGTAGGTACCACATCTTGTGTCAGGGAGTTCAGGTACTGCCTGTGGATATGCATCCGGGTGATATGCCTCCTTAGGACATGGTTGGCACCCCATCTGTTGATAGTTGGAAGGTGATCCCCCACTCACTGAACACCTATGAGCAACTTCAGGTCCAGAGCCCAAAACTATCAAGAAAGTTGATTAGTCAGTGTAAATAACTGAAGACTAGAACAAGTTAAGAGAGGGGAGGGTCATGACTTACCAGGACAGTGTGCCAAAAGCCACAAAATCTCTTGGCCCCTCGGACCACCTTGTCCATGCTCTGATATAGATACATGAGAGCATAGCTACCCCAATCAAATGTGGATACGTGATCAAGATCTCAGAGAGTTAGTAGGAACATCAAATCAATTGAGCTAGTGGTGTTAGCAAAAAAGGTGGTGCCAAGCAAGTAGAACAGAAAAGCCCTCACCACCTAATCAACCTCGCGAGGAGTGACTATAGCCACAACCCACTCCTTGGTATAGAAGCTCCTAATTGAGTTGAGCTTGAGGGTATGAGTCCCCTTCATATAGGCTATCATGCCTAAAAGCCGCTCGATATATGCAACCTTGTCCGGAGACAACTGGTGTAAGCTCGCATCAAGGTGGATGGGGTCTCTAGCATAGGCAATCCCTGTAATAGCAGCAAATGACACCAAATCCAGAGTGAGCTCACCAAATGGGAGGTGGAAGGTGTGGGTCATGTTGAACCGCCTCCCCATTAGTGTGTGTAGTGGCTAGTAGTTTATACGTCCCTGCTCGGAACGAAGTGAGAGTACAAAGTCCTCGAATCTAGTCTCCTGAATCTGATCCTTCTGATCGTTAGTTAGCTCACTATAAAGGACTCGGGGCCCTATGGAAATTCCTAGCATGCTTAAATGTCTGTGCATCATGCTGTAAGAGGAAAAAATAGGGAAGCTGAATTTATGCATTTCATTGTCATAGAAAAATTCAAAATGAATAAGCCTATAACTGACATAGATCGCCCTACTATTGAAATATGTTGCCTCATCAATGAAGCGATCGCCTCATCATAGAGGCGATCGCCTCATCGAAAAGGCAACAACCTTTTAATCTGCAATAGTGGCCATCGCCTTTTTAGAAGAGGCGTATCGCCTCATCAATAAAGCGATCGCCTCATTGATGAGGTGTATCGCCTCATCAAAGAGGCGATAGCCCTTGCGGGATGCAGACATCAATGGTTTTTTATTTTTTAACATCAAAATGGCAAAATGCATTGTTTAACCTAATGATGCTCTAGAATAATAAATATACAAGAATAATCACTAAACCAATGCAATTTATAGGAAAAATGAAAAAATTCGGGTACTAACCTCTCCAGATGCAGAAAAATAGATGTGGGATGCTAGATCCACCAAGAGAGGAATTCAGCCTCCCCGTGTCAATCCAAGGCTTCGAGAAGCGCTAGTAGAGGGTGGGATGCGATCCCACTCAGGTATAAGAGGTGTCCTCTCATTTTTTATTATTTAGAAAAGGGAGAGAAGTGCATAAAGTATAAAGGAGAAAGAGAGAAGAGAAGAGACAAAAAATGAAAGGGGAAAATGATAAAAAGTGGAAAAGAGGGGAAGGGGAGAATAGTTATCTTTTATAGTAGGTGGAAGTTTAGGGTTTTGAAAAAAAATGGTCATTATTTACATGTGCTTGGAAATCAAAGTTCAAGAATGAGAGTCGTTTAAGTGAAGTTTTAGCAAGAACCGAACCAGGAAAACCTGGGATTTGCATTTTTTAGTTCAATAAGGACCCAAGCTTCATGTTTTTGGTTGAACAAAGATCGAGCCAAGGAAACCCGAGCTTCACATTTTCAGTTGAACAATGTGTGGGCTAGGAAAACCCAAGTGTTATGCTATGGCAAGATAGAGGTATTCAGGTTTGAATCCTGAAAGCTCAAAGACATGGTTATTTAGGTTTGAATCCTTGAAGCTCAAAGACAAGGTTGTTCGGGTTTGAATCCCTGAAGCTCAAAGACTGAGATGATTGTTCGGGTAGTATCCCCGAAGTTGAAAGCAAATGACAAATGGACCAAGAAAACTTGGAAATCTATATCCCCGAAGAAGTGATAATCATACCAGGAAAATCCAAGAATCACATCCCCAATGGTGATCAAGCCAGGAAAACTCAAGAATTGAAGTTAGTACAGTGATGATCAAACCAAAAAAATCTGAGAATCACATCCCTAATGGTAATCGAGCTAGGAAAACTTGAGAACCAAAGTCAGTACAATGATGATCAGACCAGGAAAACTTGAGAATCAAGTTTCGATGTAGTGATGATCGAGCTAGGAAAACTCAAAAATCACGCCCCCAGTGGGTTGATTAGGTGACAATTGGATTAGGAAAATTTAAGAATCACATCCCAAGTGGAACTATAATTGGGCCAGGAAAACCCGAAGTTAATCTTCTTTGAATAACTTATCAAATATTAGTGGCTGATCGGGCCAGGAAAACCTAAGGATCACGATCACGTTTCAAAATTGAAGAACTCATTTCTCAAGTGAAACTTGAGAGCCAAGTATGTTACTGATCTTATTTATTTGTTTATTATTGTGCATGTGATTTTTTCAAAAAATGGTCATTGCATGCATTTGATTTTTCAAAAAATCAAGGGGTAAATTGTAGACACCCAATTCGATCAACCCATGTTAGGGGATGAATTAAGGATGCTCGGTTTGATCAACTTGTTGTTAAGCCCAATGACAAGAATGTGAAACTTGGACACAAGAACAAAACCTGAATCTCCAATTGGAAATGGACTTGAAATCCTAAAAGCCTCAAAAGCCCACGACTTAGTCCAAATGTCCAAAAATAACCCAAGCCCACTTGGCCCAACACAGGCCTAGGCCAAAGAGGCATCGTCTCAGTGCAATGAGGTGATCGCCTCATCGTAGAGGTGCCGCCTCTATGGCATACCACTTACAATTGCATTTAATGCAGCTGTAGCCATGGTGGCCAAGTGGTGTGGGCCCCACACCCATAAACTTGATTTTGCATGAGAAAGAGATTTTCGGGGGGAAGAGAAAGGCAATAAGGGTTCATAATGGGCTAGAGAGCCTAGGGGCATGGACAAGGTAGGGATAAAAAGAAAAAAAGAAGAAAGAGAAAAAAAAAGGAGGACGATCATAAGCAAAATAAGGAACCATTGTAAAGCGAAAAGAAAAAGAAAAGGGAAGCTCTAACAAACACAGAGAGACGTTCTTGAGGGAGGAGGTAGGATCCAAGCCAAAGTAAGTTCATATTCCTTAGGAGAGGAAGGAGGAAAGCTTATGTCAAAGTGGAAATCACACTTTAGTGAGGATTATAATCAAATACACACCTCTGAGGGCCTATCATTTTGGTAAAAAAACTTACATTTAAATTCAATATCTTCATAACTTCATCATTTTGGTGTTTGCTTTGCATGTGACTAAGTTGTCAATATACTTTAGGTATATTTTAGGTTTATTTTGTTTGTTACACTACTTCATTGATATGATCTATTGAATTATTGCATGTAGTTGAACTTTGGCATGCCTTTCTAAGAACTTGAGTGAACATTTGCTTGTTTAGGATAGGAGTTTGATTGTTTTGAAAGTCGAGAAGAGCCTATTGATCAAACGATGCCTCTTCATAGAGGCGATCACCACATTAACAGATCAACCAGCTATTTGGTTCTTCTCCCTTCATGAAATTCTATATAGTGTTCACTTCACATGCTCTTTTTGCCTCTATACATAATTATTTCATTGCATGATGATAAATATCTTGTTATTTGAGGGTTTCTTTAGCTTGTGACATGAAAACCCTTTTTTAGAACATTATTTGCAAATATTGTTATAGATAATGTCATGCTTTACGAGGGGAAGCTAACTATATGTCCATTGCAGGAAATACTCGATGATTCACATTATTGAGTGATTACTTTAATTATCTAACTCCTTTAGTACTTTTCGCCCGTACAAGTAGTTTATTATCGGTTTATTTTCAATATATGAATGGTTTATTTTGTGTATATTATCCTTTTATTTCATTTAGAAGCATTGTCATCCTTGATCCCTTTCCCCTTTTTGTTTTGAATGAATGGTTGTAAATATTGATTATTTATTTTGTTTGTTGTGAATAACAGGACCAAGTGCATGAAAAAGGTTAATGTGCGAAGTCAGACTTTATTCTAAAATTTGGTGATTCTTTGAAAGCAACAACCATCCACATGTTAATAAATAAATAATTAAATAATTAATGGTAATAAAACATAGAACACAAACAAAGGCCAATCACAAGGTTGGGTGAGCATTCAAACACTTATACCCAGTTTTTGAACTCGTTCTTTGACGATGGCTTCTGGGAACCTCTGTGGAATCCAGTTGTTATATAGTGTGTCCCAGCTTTTATCTAGGTGGTGACTCCATCTCTAAATAGGCCCAAGACCTATATTGTATTTCCAAGTGGGCCTCGAGCCCATACAGTGTCGTGATCGCCAAACACTTGGGCACACACTAAACCCCATCACCTATAGTAATGTATTTAGAAAAATTAAGATATTGATGTCAAAATATAAATGTTGGGACAAAATTACTGTAAATAAAAAATTTTAATTTTTTTATGCAAATATTTAGTTGATGTGGCAATAGGTTCCATATTAATAATGCCATTTAGGATGCTATATTAGAATTTCCACACTCAATTTTGAACTATAATTAATACTGATTTGTTAAATTTTGAAAACTTTATCATATTTTAAAAGTAAGGTAAAATGACAATATGTTAAAAGGATTAAATTTCTTAAACTAATAGGCCTTATTAAAATCATAATTTACATAAAGTCAAAGGTGCAAATTGGACCCCACGTTTTATCCTAATTTCATATTGAACCTTTTCATTTTTTGAGTCAAATTGGAACTTCTATTTTGTAAAATTATACCATATTGGACCTTTGGTATGTTCAATCAAGTCCTATAATTCTTTTTTATTATAAGTAACTCCTATAAATCGATAAAAAAAATAAATTTCATAGTTAATGTCACGACCCACACCAAAGTCATGACCGGCACTAGGGAACAATAATTCTTTCTAATCCGGAACCCGTAGCAAGCCTCAAAATAAAACATATGCAATAAATAAATAAAAATACACCAAAATTAAAATTTAAATCGATATAAACATAAATACTCAAATGTCATTTCATAATAAAAATATATTCGTATAATATTCAGATGCAGGTCTCTAAACCAAATCCACACTCTATGAATACATTAACTTTACTACTGCAGTTTTATAAAGTATAATAAAAGTTCAAATAGTAAAATTACATGGTCTAGCTGAGGCTGAAGAAGACCGATGTAAAGTACTACTAGTAAGGTCTGAAGAAGATTAAGATCCTATAAAAAATATTGAGGGGAGTCAGACCTCACTGAGTGAATTATTATGATATATATACATGCAACGTAAATTCATATACATTCAAGCATCTGTATATAATACACACACACACACACATACATTTCACACAAATGCTTAAATTCATTTTATATATATAATGAATGTATAAAATTATTTTAGTTGAAGGACCGAAGCAGAATCCTAACAGTTCGCAACCTCGATCATAAAAATTAATAGCCAAGTGGCTTATCCAAAACTCCAAGTATTCATTTATCCAACTGGCCCCGAGTACACTAGGTCAACTGATGATCCATAGTTAGCCTTTCCAATAACCAACATCTCAATAATAATTATTATATTTCTACCTAATTCTACCGTATTGTCATGCAACAGTACTAGCGTAGCCCACTAAGTAGCACGTTCTACTACTATCCTTTAAATCATTCTTATAATTATTAAAAATAATAAATTGCATGATGTAAACGTGATAGCATCCATTTAAAGAGGGATATACCAATTATATACCAAAAGTATACCAAATGTATACTGAAAATAGACCAATGTATACTAAACATATACAAGATATATATGCCACCCATATACCCAAATAAATCATGAATATACCAAAACTATACTAGGTATACATATTAAAAATACAACATGCATATATATTGAAATATACTAAAAATATATTAAATTATTTAATGAAATAATTCATGTTTAAACATATAATGAAAATATGTAAGCTCACTTTCATGCATCCTATATATATATAAAATAATAGCTCATAAGTTTGTGCTCCTCAAGACTGACTCGACAGGCCTAGTCCAATAGGCCTCGATCTCGGTGCAACTAGAAAAATATATAATAATAAAATCATAATATAATCCTAACTTATACTTCTAAGAATTCTAAAGGAAGACTCAATCTAAGAATCAAAACTCAATTAAAACACAAAAACTTAAGATCGACTCGACGTCACGTTTTATGAGAATTTTACCAAAAATTCTACAAAGTCTCCTTTGTAAAACAGACATTTCTTTACTGAAAAGTAGAGTCAATCCTGCAAGAAAACACACTTCTAAATAACACAAAGCTCCATGTCTCGAGTTGGGACCCCAAACTACACAAATTCCCAACCGAGGTTCACAATTCATCATAATAAATAATAAATAATAAATATAATAAAATCATTAAAATCCATCAATACCAATAAATATTCAAAATATACTATATTTAAACATCAAAGACATTAAATATAATTATTTTCACATTAATTAAATAAAATCTCAAATAAATTATATAATATTAATAAAAATTCAATTTTTCAAATATTCGACGTGAAATAGTAAAATTCACAAATAATTATTCTAATAGGTTATATATATAATAAAAATATTTAAAAACTTATTTAATTGCAAAAATAGTATATAAAATTATTATTTGAATATATTTTTGAAAATTAATATTAATTAGTTAAAAATAGTAAATAATTTGTAAAAATTATTTTAATACCATTTATTATTCCAAAATTATTTGAAACATACTAATTAACAATAATATCAATTAAAATACAAAATTAACCAATTTATATTAATTTTTCCAAAACTTAATTTTTTTACATAAACCTTTAAAAATTCATAATAAATAATCAGGATATAATTTTAATAAATTTTCTTCACAAACTATATTCTAAATAAATCAATCAATTTATTAAAAATTAAAGAATTTTTCGTCGAGGGTCATCGGAACAGTGACTCGCTGGAAATTCAAACCCAAAAATTGAAAAAATTCCAAAAATTCAACAAAAATTATATTTGTGAAGCTTAAGCTACCATAAACAACATTTCTAAAAGAAATTAACCTAAAACTCAAGAAATCAATCTTAAAAAAATTAAAAACCAAAATTGATGTAAACTAAAATCTAGAGAAAACTCACAATTGGTGTTGTTAAAGCTTGAACCAAGCTTATAAATGAGTTCCTCATAGCTCAAGGATTCCAAAGAGATTAGAATCATAAGCTAAGGTGGCCAGAAATGAGATCGTCGGTGATAGACCACCCTCGCTACTACTGCTATTTTTGTGCAATTTTGACGATGCTCAAATATTCAAAAGGTAATAGAGAGGAAGGGGGAAAAGAGGGAAGTAGATGGTGATGGGTAGTGGTGGCTCGGTGCTGCTCCGACGATGGTAAGGGTGGCGGGTGGTGCTGCGTAGGGACATGGGAGAAAACAGGAAAGAGAAGAGAAGAAAAAAGAAAAGAAAGAAGAGAAAGGAAGAAATGGTCAAACCCAAAAATCCTGACCCTTTTCTCTTTTTATTTTATATATATATATATACACAATACTAACTTATATATACACATACATATATATATACATAACACACACTAGCACAAATACACACACAACACATGCACATCACATGCATATATAATAATAATAATAATAATAATAATAATAATAATAATAATAACAATAACGATAGCAATAATACAACAATAGCAATAACAATAAAAATAACACACATGCATGATAAACATGCACACTAATAATAATGAAAATAATAATAATAATAATAATGATAATAACTTTAATATATTTTTAAATAATAAAACTTCCAAATAAATTATTTTAAGTAAGAAAATATTTAACGTAAAATAATGAATATTATTCATAAATAATTATAATATATAAATAAAATTTAAAATATTATTAACACTGTATATCTCAATATATATTTTAATAATTTAAAATAAAGGATCATTACAATCTTCCCCTATTACAAGAATTCGTCCTTAAATTCAAATAAAAGAATAGACAATAAAATTTCATCGAGGAAAGAGGTAAGAGTAAGCAACCTGCATCTGGGCTTCTATCTCCCAAGTGTGCTCCTCCATATTATTACTTTGCCACAACACCTTAACCATCGAAATCTTCTTGGATCGTAGCTTATGAACTTTATAGTCTAATATTGGATTGGTTCCTTCTCATATGTCAGGTCTTCATTCACTTCCACACTATCAGACTGCAACATGTGCAAAGGGTTCACAATATACTTCCTCAGCATCGAGATATGGAACACTATATCACTACATGCACTTGAGACAAATTCGGAGGCAAAGCCAACTGATATGCAACCATGCCCACTCTTTCCAAAATCTCAAACAGTCTAATTTATCTCGGTGCTAATTTTTCCTTTTTGCTAAACCTCATCACACTCTTCATTAGAGACACCTTCAAAAACACATAGTCTCCAACCTAAAACTCCACATCTCTACATCTTAGATCTCCATAGCTCTTCTGTCTACTAACTACGGTCTCTAACCTCCTTTTAATCATAGTAACCTTCTCAGCGACATCCTGAACCATCTCAGGTCCAGTCAATGCTATTTCTCCAATCTCATCCTAACTTAGAGAGGATCTACACTTCCTTCTGTATAAAGCCTCATACGGTGCCATCCCAATACTGATATGGTAGTTGTTATTATATGCAAACTCCACTAGTAGCAAATGATCATCCCAGCTACCTCTAAGATCCAATACACATATCCTCAATATATCTTCAAGTGTCTAGATCATTCTCTTAAACTAACCATCTGTCTGAGGATGAAAAGCAGTACTGAAATCAAGCCTGGTGCCCATTACTTCTTGTAGCTTTTACCAAAATTAAGAGGTAAATACTGAACCTTTATAAAATACAATGGACACAAGTACTCTAAGAAGGCACATAATATGCTTAACGTACAGCTTCACCAACTTAGCTATAGAATAAGTGGCTTTAACAGGCAAGAAATCAGTAGACTTGGTTAACCTGTCCACAATCACCCAAATGGAATTGTATCCATCCTTTGAATGAGGTAACCTAGCCACAAAATCCATAGCAATTCTCTCCTATTTCCACTCAGGGATCGGAAGTGGCTAAAGCTTCCCAAAAGGCTTATGATGTTTAGCTTTCACCTGCTGACATGTCAATCACTTAGAAACATAATCAACTACATCCTTCTTCAGTCCATCCCACCAATACAAGTCTTTGATGTTATGGTACATCTTAGTGACACCTGGATGTATGTTATAGGCTGTAGAATGTACTTCCTCAAGGATCTCTTCCTTTAAATTATCCACATCAGGAACGCATAATCTACCACTGATCTACAAAACACCTTCATGATCAAGTGTGAAATCAGTGACCTTCCTTGCACAAACATTCTCCATAAGCTTTGCTAAATTAGAATCTCAGCCTTGAGCTGCCTTAATCCTATCTCTCAACATTGAACAGACTCTGAACTGAGCTAACAGTCCACCTGAACTACTAATCTTCATCATCAGACCCTGATCCACTAACTAGTGCAACTCTTAGATCAAAGGTCTCCTCTATATACTAATATGAGTAAGACTACCTAAGGACTTCCTACTCAAGGCATCTGCTACCACATTAGCATTGCCTGGAAGATAAAGAATCTCATAGTCATAGTCCTTAAGGAGTTATAACCATCTCATCTGCCTCAGATTCAGATCTCTCTATTGGAAAATGTACTTAAGGCTCTTGTGATATGTGAAAATCTCACAAGTCACCCTATACATATAATGTCTCTAAATCTTGAGAGCAAAGATCACTGCAACCATCTCTAGGTCGTGAGTAGGATAAATAAATTTATGCTTCTTCAACTGCCTCAAAGCATAAGATATCACCCTACTAATCTATATCAACACACAACTAGGCCAACTCTAGAGGCATCATAATACATAGTGAATTTATCCACTCCATTAGGCAAAGCCAAAACTAGAGCTATGGTTAACTTCTCCTTCAGTAACTAGAAACTATTCTCATATGCATCTGATCGCACAAACTTCACATTCTTCTGAGTTAAATGAGTCATAGGAGCTGCGATTCTTGAGAAATCTTGCATAAAACTCCTATAGTACCCAGCCAAACCTAGAAAACTCTAAATCTCAATGACTATTGTCGGTCTACGCCTCTCAGACACTACCTCAATCTTTTATGGATCAACCTGAATAAGATCTTTAGACACTACGTGTCCAAGGAATGAAACACTCTCCAACCAAAAATCACACTTCTAGAATTTAGCATAAAGTTGATATTCTCTCAGTGTCTACAGTACTGTCCTCAAGTGATATATGTGCTCTTCCATACTCTTTGAATACACCAGTATATTATCAATAAAGACTACCACAAACTAATCCACATACAGTTTGAATACCTTATTCATTAGGTCCATAAAAGTAGTTGGTCCATTAGTTAACCCAAATGACATCACCAGAAACTCATAATGGCCATATCGAGTGTAAAATACCATTTTAAAAACATCGGCTTCACCGATCCACAACTGATGATAACCCGACCTTAAGTTAATCTTGGAAAAGAACTGTGCACCCTAAAGTTGATCAAACAAATCATCTATCCTCGAAAGAGGATACTTGTTCTTCATTGTCACCTTATTCAACACTTTGTAATCAATGCACAGTCTCAGTGTACCATCCTTTTTCTTCACAAATAGGACCGGTGCACCCTAAAGGGAAACATTGGTCTAATGAAACCCTTATCTAAAAAATCCTACAACTGCTCCTTCAACTCTTTCAACTCTGTAGGAGCCATACTGTAGGGTAGCATCGAAATAGGAGTAGTGCCTGGGACCACATCTATGCAAAATTCAGTCTCTCTACGAGTTGGTAAACCTAGCAACTCCTCAGGAAAAATGTCAGGAAACTCACAGGCAACTGGAACATCTGTGAGAGACAACTTCTCCACAGATATATCTCTAATAAGTGCCAAGTATCCCTAACAACCCTTTCTCAGTGTCTTCCTAGTCGTGATAGCGGAGATGAGATTCTGAGGTGCAAAACTTTTATCACCCATAAACTTAAATTCTTCTTCCTCCAAAATTCTAAAAATCACCTCTTTACTTCGACAATCCATAACGTCATAGTGCTGAGATAACTAATCCATACCAAAATCACATCGAACTCCATCACATCCAACAACACCAATTTCACTGGCAATTCTTTGCCCCTGACTATCACTGGATAACCAGAAAGAACAATGTCATTGTCTAATGAATCACTTAGTGGAGTGGCAATAGATAAAGGAAAAGCTATCCTCAAAGCTTGCCAACATGACTTCAAAGTAAAAATAAGGGACACGAAAGAATGTGTAGCACCTAGATCAATTAAAACTCTAGCATCCAAGTAACATACTAGAATAATAACTGTAACAACGGCATTGGATGCCTGAGCATCCTGCTGGTTGAGGTGGAAAACTCTGGCCAAACTTTGACCTCCCTACTGACTGGTGGAAACTTGGCCAAAACCCCTATCTCCTCCTCTAGCACCTCTACCACGCCTCTGCTGGGCAACAATTTGTGTCGTGCTCGAATACTAATCTGGCAGTAATTAAAAAGGTACTGAAGTTGCACTCGTAATAGACTGTTGTGGAAACTACTACGGTTGAAAACCAGAATATAGGCATGATATGGAAAAATGACCTATCTGTCCGCATCTAAAACATATTAGTGGCACCATATAACAGGGTCCCTAATGGACTCTACCACAAGTCTGACAGGCACTCGCTGCTGATCCCGAATTGCCATAACTAGAACTCTGACCATTGCTGCTACTGGAATCACTAGAACTAAATCTGATAGGCCTATACTAACCACCATGGCCATGCCTCCTACTACCATAATATCTTGGCTATTGCCTTTAACTCTATTGTATTAAGCCTCGCTGCTGACTTTTAGAACCAATCTAGAAAGTTGAGTACAGAGTGTTCTAGAATCCTCTTTACTGAACACCTCCTAGCTAATAGTAATCATGCATAGCTCCTTGCCTGACTAATCTCAACTCTATCTCCTTGGCAAACTCTATCACAGACTCATGAGTAAGGCTAATAGTAGGTATCCTAGCACAAGCAAAACTTAGACCAGTGACATAAGTTACAACAGTGAAATCTAGTCTCGCATCAGGTCCTCTACATATCTACCAAGTCAGAGAAACTCTTTAGTGTAATCCTCAATAGATTTATCACCTCTAGAAATACTAGTCAATCTAAGTCTGTAAATGAGTGCATAAGGTGCTTTGAACTCTCCATGTGGATTTCCAACATCGAATTCTTTGTAGTAGAGGAAGAAACTCAAAGGAGCCATTACATAGCCAATTGTAGTGTTGATAACCTGACTTAAGAACATTACTCTTGGGGAAGTAAAAGTTAGATGAGCCATTTTGAAATCTTGCATCAAGATGCATGCAACATAAATAACTGATTTAAAGATAATGTTTTATGCAACAACTCACTACATGAATAGTATTGTCACAAAGAGGGAAAGTACTTTTATATCATCATTTTCCAATTGATGACCCCCATGTCACGACCCAAAATAGGGGCCATGACCGGCGCTAGGGAATGGGAATTCTTTCGAATCTGGAACCCGTAGCAAGCCTAAAAATAAAATCAAACATGCAATAGTATAAACAATATATAATGCAACAGAAATAAAAATCATAAATATCATAAATAATAATCCATCAACTTCATTTAAATCAAAACCTCATCATTCACATATATATTAAACTCTTTCAATACAATCCAGTTCAAATTCTTAAAATGCATCTCCCATAAATAAAATACATAATATCTCATAATTAATTTACAACTACTGTAGTGTCTAGATTATAAAAATAAGACTCAAGTAAGCAGTTTACACAAAGAAGCCGGGGCGGAAGAAATCCGACGTATGGGCCTGCTACTGAGGTCTGAAGATGTTGACTCTCCTGAAAAATAGTCAACGGAGGGGAGTCAGACCTCACTGAGTGAATTACTATAATATATATACATGCATACTAAATGAAAATGCATGCAATCAACAGTATATATATAATATATAAATATATACATGCAAATTCACACAGATGCAGAAAAATCATTTTTATATATTTTTATTGAAAATCACAGTTTATGAAGGATCACATAGAACCCTAGAATATCGCAACCCCAAAAACAGTGTTAGAGAACACTCTAGCCATACAGGCTCACTTATTCCAAATATATCCACTTAATCCATTTAGACAGTAGACTGGCCCCGAGACACTAAGTCAACCGAGCTCCAGCAGTCTGACTGCCAGTGTGATTGGCCCTGAGACACTTGGTCAACCCAGCTCCAGCAATCACACCCAAATCACATCACACATCAGATAATCATATTCAATCAATATCCACAAATGGTTAGTAATATAGCCTAAATACTATAGGCATACCGGTACGTACTCGATCCTAGTGCTGCCCATTAGGTAGCACGTTCTATCGATATCCTTCATTAATAAATATAAAACATTCATTCACAAAAATAAATGATGCATGAATTTCAATAAAATAACAACATAGACCATATATATACTAGAAATATATCATAAATAAACCAGGTATATTTCGAGTATATATATGTCAAATAAATCGAGTTAAATTACAAAATAAACTAAAGATACATTAGAAAACATTTTAAACACAGTTCATTAATAAAACATGCATATAATTTAATATATACCAAAAATAAACCAAAAATATACTTAAATACAAATCACATTATTTATGCATTTTTTTAATCAAAATAAAACATATATTTCTAAATCATGCATCCTAAAGCATATATATATAGTATAGTAACTCACAAATTAGTGCGCTCCACGAGATGGATCCGACGGGCCTAGACCACTAGGCCTCGGTCTCGGTGCAACTAGACAAACAATAAATAATAGACATCAGAATAAACCTAACAGAAAATCCTAGAATTCGATCTAGAGTATTAATTACAGAATTGAGATTAGGGTTCGACCGGATATCACGTTTTATGAGAATTCTACCAAAAATCCGGCAGAACCTCCCCTGTAAAACGGACATCTCTTTACTCAAAAGAGTAGAGCCGACCCTGCAAGGAAATACACTTCAAAAAACTACATAGAGCACAATCAAAATCCCACGGTCGGACTCCAAACTACAGTCTACCGACCGGGGTCCACAAACATAGAACAATTCCAGAAATACCAAAAATACCCTTAACAAATAGAAATTCATTTTATAAGTAGAAATTACATAATTAACCTTAAAACACAGTAAAATCCAATAAAAACTTATTTTATTAGAAAAACCTTATTTTATATATATAATTGAAAATAATTTACGAAAAATAGTTTTAATTAGTTAATAATATCAAATAATTTATAGAAATCATTTTTATACCCTAAATAACTATTAAAACCAATTAAATTACATTTTTAGCCAATTTAGGGTAAAATTATCAAAATACCCCTATATATATAAATATACTTAAATTACTTCAAAAATTCACCAAAAATAGTATAATTATCCAAAATTAATTTTCTCAACATATTTATCAATAATATCAATAATTAAACTAAATTATCCAATTAATTTCAATTAAAAACACAATTAACCCTAATTTCCCAAAATTCCATAAACTTCAATAATTCAAAATAAATATATAAAAATTCATAAAAATTCCAAATAAATTCCTATAATTCATTTCAACACCTAATTTAACCTTAAAACACAATTTCATAATTTAAATAACTAATTTCCGAAAATTATAAAATAATATTAAAATATTCAAAAATACCCAAAAATCCAAAAAATCTCCAAAAATTCCAAAAAAATTCATACATTTAGATTAAGCTACTAGGATCAACATTTGTGAAGGGAGTTTTCATGAATCAATCAATTCGAAGCTCAAAAAAATCAAAAACCCAAAATGGCCGAAATGGGAAAATTCAAAACTAAGCAAATCTAGACCATTTAAGCTCAAACCAAAGCTAGAATCACACTCACCGATGCTCAAGGAGAAGAAAGAGATTGGCGGTGTCAAAAATGGTGGCCGGAATCGTGAGATGAGAAGAAACAAAGCTTTCGGCCGAAAATGGAAGAAAAGCAACTCGCCGGCGCCGGGGAAGGGAGTTGGGGGCGACGGAGTGGCTGGAAGTGGTGGGTGGAGCTACTGGTGGCACATCGACGATAGGTGGTCGGGTTTGCAGCGGTGAGGGGAAGGGTGGTCGTGCGGGAGGAAGATGAAGAAGAAGAAGAAGAAGAAGAAGAAAAAGAAAAGAAAAGAAAAGAAAAAGAAAAAAAAAAAGAAAAAGAAAAAGAAATAATAAAATAATATGTATATATTAAAATATAGTGTATAAATAAAATATGTGGGAAAAATACACACCACATATTATTATATTAATTTAAATAAACAATTAATAATAAAATGATAAAATATTAGGGTAATATATATTAAACCCGAATTAAATAATTACATGCATAGGCTTAATTTAGTAATTTAAAAATACGTATGAGTTCATGCAAGTCTGAAAATATATTTAAAATAATTAATAATAAATTATTTACGTGAAAATTTCCCCGAAAATGCAAGTCCCGGGAAAATTTTACGTAAAGCACTGTAAATAAGACACAATAATTAAAATAGGTTTTAAATACATATCAACTCATGAAAATATCGTAATATATACAAAAAATTATTAACACTACATATCCCGGTACAGTGTAAAAATATTTTAAAAACACGGGATATTACAGTCTTCCCCCCTTACAAGAATTCGTCCCCGAATTCCAGAAAATAGAATCAAGAAGGAAAGAGATACGGGTAAGAAGCTCGCATCTCAGCTTCAGTCTCCCACGCATGCTCCTCGACTCTGTTGCTACGCCACAGAACCTTGACCATCAAAATCTGCTTCGAACACAACTGTCGAACTTGATAATCAACAATCGCCACAGGTTCTTCCACAAACGTCAAATCTTCACTCACTTCTACACTGTCGGGCTGCAACACGTGTGAAGGGTCTGAGATATACTTCCTCAACATCGAGATATGAAATACTGGATGCACCTGTGACATACTCGGAGGCAAATCTAACTGATATGCAACAGTGCCAACTCTCTCCAGAATCTCAAACGGTTCGATATATCTCGGTGCTAACTTACCTTTCCTGCCAAATCTCATAACACCCTTCATCGGAGATACTTTCAGAAAAATGAAATCTCCAACCTGAAACTCCACATCTCTGCGCCTAGGATCCGCATAACTCTTCTGTCTGCTAACTGCGGTCTCTAATCTTTGCTTAATCATGGCGACTTTCTCTGCAGCATCCTGAACCATCTCAGGTCCAGTCAAAGCTCTCTCACCAATCTCATCCCAACTCAGAGGGGATCTACACTTCCTTCCATATAACGCCTCGAATGGTGCCATGCCAATACTACTATGGTAGCTGTTATTAAATGCAAACTCAACGAGTGGAAAATGATCATTGCAGCTACCTCCCAAATCCAGGACACACATCCTCAACATATCTTCTAGTGTCTGGATCGTCCTCTCAGACTGACCATCTGTCTGAGGATGAAAAGCAGTACTGAAATCCAACCTAGTGCCCATCGCTTCCTGCAACTTCTGCCAAAAACGAGAAGTAAACACTGAACCTCTATCTGACACAATGGACACAAGTACTCCATGAAGGCACACAATATGCTTCACATACAGCTTCGCCAATCTGGCAATAGAATAGGTGGCTTTCACAGGCAAGAAATATGCAAACTTTGTCAACCTGTCTACAATCACCCAGATGGAATCGTATCCATCCTTCGAACGAGGTAAACCGACCACAAAATCCATAGCTATCCTTTCCCACTTCCACTCGGGAATAGGAAGAGGCTGAAGCTTCCGAGAAGGCTTCTGATGTTCGTCTTTCACTTGCTAACACGTCAAACACTTAGTAACATAATCAGCGACATCCTTCTTTAATCCATCCCACCAGTATAGATCTCTGATACTGTGGTACATCTTAGTAACACCCGGATGAACGTTGTAAGTTGTAGAGTGTGCTTCCTCTAAAATCTCCTCTTTCAAGTCATCCACATCAGGAACACACAATCTACCACTGATCCACAAAACACCATCATCATCAAGTGTGAAATCAGTGAACTTCCCTGCTCGAACATTCTCTGCAAGCACTTCCAGAATAGGATCTCGGCTCTGAGCTGTTTTAATCCTATCCCTCAGTACAGATCGTATTTGAAACTGAGCTAGCAGTCCACCTGATCTACTAGGCTTCATCATTGGACCTTGATCCACCAACATATGCAACTCCTGGATCAATGGTCTCCTCTCAACACCGATGTGAGCAAGACTGCCTGAGGACTTCCTACTCAAGGCATCTGCTACCACATTAGCTTTACCCGGATGATATAAGATCTCGCAATCATAATCCTTCAACAATTCCAACCATCTTCTCTGCCTCAAATTCAAATCTCTCTGCTGGAAAATGTACTTAAGGCTCTTGTGATCAGTAAATATCTTACAAGTCACCCCGTACAGATAATGTCTCCAAATCTTCAAAGCAAAGATCACTGCAACCATCTCTAGGTCATGTGTAGGATAGTTCTGCTCATGCTTCTTCAACTGCTTCGAAGCATAGGCTATCACCCTTCCATTCTGCATCAACACACAACCAAGACCAATTCTAGAAGCATCACAGTAAACTGTGAACTTATCCACACTATTAGGCAAAGCTAATACTGGCGCTGTGGTCAACTTCTCCTTCAACAACTGAAAACTATTCTCACAAGCTTCTGACCACTCGAATCTAACATTCTTCTGAGTCAAGCGAGTCATAGGGGCTGCTATTCTGGAAATCCTGCACAAATCGCCTATAATACCCGGTTAAACCCAGAAAACTCCGAATCTTTGTAACAGAAGTAGGTCTAGGCCACTCAGACACTGCTTCAATCTTCTGTGGATCAACCTAAATACCTTCTTTAGACACTATATGTCCAAGAAAAGAAACACTCTCCATCCAGAAATCACACTTCAAAAATTTAGCATAAAGCTGATGATCTCTCAATGTCTGTAGTACAATCCTCAAATGATATACATGCTCCTCCATACTCCTTGAATATACCAGTATATCATCAATGAAGACTACTACAAACTGATCCACATATGGTCTGAATACCCTATTCATCAGGTCCATAAAAGCTGCTGGTGCATTAGTCAAACCAAAAGACATCACCAGAAACTCATAATGGCCATATCGAGTGCGGAATGCTGTCTTAGGAATATCGGATTCACTAATCCGTAGCTGATGATAACCCAACCTCAAGTCAACCTTAGAAAAGAACTGTGCACCCTGTAGCTTATCAAACAAATCATCTATCCTCGAGAGAGGATACTTGTTCTTCACTGTCACCTTGTTCAGCTCTTTGTAGTCAATGCACAGTCTCAGGGTACCATCCTTTTTCTTCACAAACAGGACTGGTGCACCCCAAGGGGAAACACTAGGTCTGATAAAACCCTTATCCAATAACTCTTGCAACTGCTCCTTCAACTCTTGCAACTCTGCAAGAGCCATTCTGTAGGGTGGCATAGATATAGGAGTAGTACCTAGAACCACATCTATACATAACTCAATCTCTCTATGAGGTGGTAAACCTGGCAACTCCTCGGGAAAAACATCAGGAAACTCACAAGCAACAGGAACATCTGTGAGTGACAACTTCTCCACTGAAGTATCCCTGACCAATGCCAAATATCCCTGACATCCTTTCCTCAATAACTTCCTAGCCGTAATAGCAGAAATAAGATTCTGAGGTACTGAACTCCTATCACCCACAAACTTAAACTCTACTTCATCAGGAATTCTAAAAGTCACCTCTTTATTCCTGCAATCTACCACGGTATAGTGCTGAGATAACCAATCCATTCCTAGAATAACATCAAACTCCATCACATCTAACAGAATCAAAGCAGTGGGTAATTCTCTATCTCCCACGAGAACTGGACAACCAGAAAGAACAATATCGGTGTCCAAGGAATCGCTCAGAGGAGTGGTAACAGACAAAGGAAAAGCCATCCTCGAAGCTTGCCAACAAGATTTAAAAGCAAAGACGGGAGAAACAAACGAATGCGTGGCACCCGGATCAAACAAAACCCAAGCATCTAGGTAATAAACAGAAATACCTGCCACAACTGCATTAGATGCCTGAGCATCTTACTGAGTGAGATGGAAGACTCTGGCCTGACCTCGACCTCCCTGCTGACTGGTAGAAGCCTGGCCAACACCTCTGGCACCTCCTCTAGTACCTCTACCACGACTCTACTGTGGAACAAACTGAGTGGAACTCTGATGCTAGGCTGGAGGTAACTGAAATGGCACAGGTGCAGCACTAGCAATCGACTGCTGTGGAAATCACAGAATCTGCGGCTGCTGATACCCGGAATAAGGACACGACCTGGCAAAATGTCCTGTCTGCCTGCATCTGAAGCATGTCAGTGGTGTCAGATAACACAGTCCCTGATGGACTCTACCACAAGTTTGGCAAACACCGGCCGCTGATCCAGAACTACGACCACTGCTGCTGCTCGAAGCACCTGACCCAAATCTGAATGATCTACGCTGACTTCCACGGCCATGTCTATTGCTCCGATGCACTCGCTACTGCTGCCTCTGACTCTACTGAGTCGGACCTCGCTGCTGACTACTCGATCCAACATGAAAACTCGAATACGGAGTAGCCTGCAATCCACTCGACTGAACTCCCAGCTGGTAATAATCAGGCATCGCTCCCTGCCTAACTAGCCTCAGCTCAATCTCCTTTGCTAACTCAATCACAAACTCCAGAGTAAGGCCTGCTGTAGGCATACCAGGCTGAACCCAAACCAGTAACGTAGGTAGTAACTGTGAAATACTGATCTCGTATCAGATTCTCAGCATATCTACCCAGATGAAGAAACTCTCGGGTGTACTCCTCTACAGATCGATCTCCATGAGAAATACTGGTCAAACAGAGATGATAGCTCAAACGAAGAGGCTCTGGACAAAATCTCCATCTCACTCAGTAAGATGCTCAGGCATCTAATGCAGTTGTGGCAGGTATTATTTCTGTTTATTACCTAGATGCTTGGGAGTATTATTGCTACGGTGAGGGGAAGGGTGGTCACGCAGGAGGAAGAAGAAGAAGAAGAGAAAGAAAAAGAAAAGAAAAGAAAGGAAAAGAAAAAGAAAAAGAAAAAGAAAAGAAAAAGAAAAAAAAAGAAAAAGAAAAAGAAATAATAAAATAATATGTATATATTAAAATATAGTGTATAAATAAATTATGTGGGAAAAATACACACCACATATTATTATATTAATTTAAATAAACAATTAATAATAAAATGATAAAATATTAGGGTAATATATATTAAACCCGAATTAAATAATTACATGCATAGGCTTAATTTAGTAATTTAAAAATATGTATGAGTTCATGCAAGTCTGAAAATATATTTAAAATAATTAATAATAAATTATTTACGTGAAAATTTCCCCGAAAATGCAAGTCCCGGGAAAATTTTACCTAAAGCACTGTAAATAAGACACAATAATTAAAATAGGTTTTAAATACATATCAACTCATGAAAATATCGTAATATATACAAAAAATTATTAATACTGCATATCCCGGTACAGTGTAAAAATATTTTAAAAACACGGGATATTACACCCCATTTATATGGTGGCAAACATATCATTTTTACTTAAAAAAAATTTTCCTCTAGTGTTTGTGACAACATTATTCATGTAGCAAATTGTTACATGTATCATTGTCCCTGATTTAATAAGGCCACACCCAACAAATGCTGCCATGACACCATTCTCTTTCTTGGACGAATATTATAAATTTAAGAATAATGGATTATGTAGCCATTTATAACATGAAAAGTACATTATTATGCCCTATAGTGGGATAAATATTTTCTTTTTGAGGCATAATGGGATAAATAATTGGGTTTAGAAAAGGATGTTTCAATGGTTTAATAAATATAATTTTTACTAAGAATATTTTGTTATGCCCTGTCATTATATTTGGATGACCATTGGTCCAATGTTATAAATTGGAGAGGGATATATGTCCCATTTTGCACCTTTTCATTTTTTTTGAATTTTTTTTTGAAAATTCAAATTTTTATTTTTTTCAATCTAAAACTTAAGTTGCATATGGATAAACCCATTGTATAAGTATTTAAACACCCATAGCTTGTAAATTTTTTTAATCTAATGAAAAAATTAATTTTTTTGAATTTTATTCTCTTTTTTTTTTTAAATTAAATTTTTTATTTTTTTAATCTAAAACCTAAGTTGCACATGGGAGAACCTGTCGTGTAAGAATTTAAACACCTATAGCCTTAGAAAAATTTAATAATTCAGTGAATTTTTTTATTTTATTTTTTTAGTCTAAAACCTAAGTTGCACATAGGTGAACCCGTTGTATAAGGATTTAAACACCCGTACCCTTAAAAAAATTTTAATAATTTAGTGAAAAAAATTTTAATTGAGGGGCATTTTGGTAAAAGTGTTGCGGCTAGCGATGCACTATAGCATCACTAGCCATGACACTAATCTTTATCCTTGAAATTTAAGGATAATGAATTATGTCACTATTTATGATGTGAACAGTGCATTATGGGTCATGACATTTTATTATTTTACTCTCTTTTTATTTATAATTACATAAATAAATAAATAAATTATAAATTATAAGTGTTTGAATTATAGTACAATGGATTCACCCATTTTATTTTAAGTTTTTAATTCTATTTTTTAATTAATTTCTTAACAAAATTTAAATTTCAAGAAAAAAAAAATTTTTAAAAATACAAAATTACCCAGAAAAAATTATATCTTGTGGCAGACCATAATATCACTGCCCGCTACAAATATCATTATCATACATTTAATTATAAATGAAGAAAAACAACAAATCTCCATCAAGCAACTTAAATTTTTTTAATATGATAGGACCTAATTAATTATGAATTATATAATAGAGAGTTGTTATCCATTAAATATTCTCTATAAAAATAATAACTGTACCAATTTTGATATATGGTGACTATTCAAAGTTTGAAATTTTTATAATTTTCACATGTGAAACTACCAAGTAGATTATTCCTTGTTGGGATCAAAGCAACTTAATTTAATATGTGTTCCAAAATTATAGACTTATTTTAACTTGTACGTAACTTTTTAAAAGGTTGTAATTAATATAATTCAAGCATGGTATTTTTTTAATACATATATCCTTCAATTAGTATTAGATGGCAAACTCATATTATTCTACTAAAATTAAATAACTAAAATAAATATACATATATTGAATAAAAATCAATAGAAAATTAACAAATTAAGTATTATCATTCTCAAAAACACGTATAATTTTTTTTAAAAGACAAAAAATATAATTATAAAATGGTTTTAGTATATGATATACATATATAATTTTATCACCTAATTCCCGTGGCGACATCGAAACCCTTCAGAGCAACCACGAGAATACGGATTAGCCTCATGGCGTGGAGAATTTGGGTTAGGGTGGCAACTAGATGGAGGATTTGGTCTTTTGCAGGGATCAAGAACACCATAATAGATACCTTTTGCTTCCACATGGTTTCCAGCCATCATCATCATCATGATCATGGTTAACGCCAACACCAGCACCAACCCTTTTTTCATTTTCAATGAATCCTCTTAATTAGTTTACTTATAGCTTTTCCCTAATCCAATTAAGCTCAAATAGAATTCTTTTATACATGCTCTTCAGAAATTTTAGATGGGAAAGATGAATTCCCACGTTAGCTAACATTTCTTTCGGCTTTCTCCAAACCTCACATTTGTTAGGTGAGGAGATGTGTTATATTGCAACCATCAATTGTTACTATATTTTATTTTCTATTTATATTACTAGTTCTTAATTATTAGTTGATAATTTTTTTTGAATTATAGATTAGTTAATAATATTTTAAAATTTAGTGAGTAAGAAATAATCTAATGGTTACTTCTTTTTAAAGGAATTATGAAATTCAGTCAAATTTATAAATATAAAACTGACATATTATTTTTTGTGATATGCAAAAATTATATATATATTTTTAACAATAACAAAAATTATAAAAACAAACATATTCATTATCATCAATAATTTAACAAAGGAAAATTAAAGAAAATTAGAAGAATAAAATGTGATTTAGAGAAGAATATATAAGAACAAAAGTAAGAACAAGAAATATAATAAAAACAAGATCAAGCAGAAAAACACAAATGATTTTAAGGAGTTCTGATTTACAATAATTCTACATCTCTCACTGAACTTATCTCTAAGTTAGAATTTTTTCAATCACCCACACCAATCTTATTCCCAAGATTGATTATAAAATGTTATTTTTATTGGTTCACATCAAACTTTACAAAGAATGTTATTCTAGGCTTAACATTAACCTTTTTCACCAAGTGTTTTAAGGCATACACTTAACTTATTCTTAAATATTTTCAAGACTCACATTTAAATGTTCCTAAGTATATTTTTAAAGCTCACTCACAACCTTGTAAAATAAATTTTTTTCACAAGGGCTTCACACTAATCCAACAATTTGATATTGACACAATCTTTACTATTCTAACTTCAAGATTGAGTAGAATAGGAAAACTATTTCTACCACTCCCTAACTCTCTTAAAGAGTTTGGTTATAAGAATTGAATATAAAGAAAAATGATATGATGAAATTTTCAAAGCTATAAATTTCACATTTAATCTTTCCAACAAACTTATGGTTAGAGACTCAGAATTTAATTGTTGGAGTCAAATCAAAATGTCCACAGTTTTTTCTCCTTCATTTAATACATCCTTTCACTTTTTACAAAATTTGACATGAACATGATTATAAGGATGCATGTCATGTCATAATCATAGAGAACAAAATGTAGTCATTACTTGTACGAACTAGTTGTAGGGAGCTACAAAGTGAATGCCACAAGCTTACTCACGATCACAATTAGGATCATGAGGAGGACTACCTTTAATTTGTTCTTCGAGGTCTTAAAGCCTTAGAATCATGAAAGGATAGATTATCATGATCATAATAAAGATCGTAATGAGGACTGTGCTTTTGAATATTAACTTCACTTTTTTTTAAGATTATGAGAATGCTTACAATCATAACGTTACTCGTGAGCATCCATATTTTCATGTTTTTACAATATTTTGAGCTCCATAACTTCATCCATTAAGTATGCCTTTGGTCCTATATAAGATACATTTTTAAGCAAATATAAGAGTAATAAAAATTAATTATTAAAGTCAAAATCAAAGTTAATTTAAAATCGATCACCACCTTGATCATGTATGTCACAACCCAAACTAAGGAGTCATGACCGACGCTAGGGAACGAGAATTCTTTCGAATCCAAAACCTATAACAAGCCTTAGAAATAAAAAGCATGTAATAAATAAATAAAAATACACCAGAATTAAAACTTAAGTTGATATAGAAATAAATACTTAAATGTCATTTCATAAAATAAAATATATTTATACAATATTCAGAGAAAGGTCTCTTTTAGAGTAACATTCTATAGATAAAAAGTACTACTACTGCAGTTTTATAGAATACAACATAATTCAGATAAATAATTTACATGATCTAGTCGAGGTTGAAGAAGTCTAGTGTAGAGGTCTAATACTGAGGTCTGATGACGAGGAATCTCCTGAAAAAAAATATTGAGGGGAGTCAGACGTCACTAAGTGAATTATTATAATATACATACATGCATTCTAAAACATATATAGTCAGGCATCAGTATATATATACATATACAAGCATTTAGACAGATGCAAAACATATATATAATAAATGCAGAAAACATTATTTAAATGAAGGATCAAATTGAACCCTAAAAATAATCATAACCTCAAACAAATATCTCACTAGCCATGCAAGCTTACTTAATTCCAAATAAATTCTCTGATTCCATTTTGGATAGTAGACTAGCCTCGAGACACGAAGACAACCAAGCTCCAGCAGTCTCACTGTCAGTGTGATTGGCCCTGAGACACTAGGTCAACCGAGCTTCAGTAACCACACTATTCACTCACTGAATGCTCAATATTTGCAATAATCAATTCACCTTAAATAATTCTCACAATATTGACCCTAAAGTCTAAAGAACCGGTATGTGTATAGTCCTAGTGCAGCCCACTAGGTAGCATATTCTATTGATATCCTTTGAATAAAATTTTATATTTATGAAAAATAAATAAATGCATAATTAAACATAAATGACATTCATAATAGAAAATATACTAGAAATATACCGAAAATATACTAAATATATTTGAAGTATATATATGCTACACATAACCAAAATCAACCATAAATATACTTGAATGCATATTGAGAATATATCAAGTATATATCATAGCATATATGTCAAAATATACCAAAATATATTGAAAGTATACCAAAAATATACCGAATATATATGTTGAGCATATATCAAAATATACTGAATGTATACCAAAAATATACCGACATATATAGAGCACATAAATAGCAAATATACTAGAAATATACTAAAATATACCAAACATATACTAAATCATTTATTTAAATAATTCATGTTTAAACTCATATTAAAACATGAAAACTCATAATCATGTGTCTACATGCAATGTATATATAAAATAATAACTCATAAGTTTATGCTCCTTAAGACTAACTTGATGGGCTTGGTCTGATAGGCCTCGATCTTGGCATAGCTAGAAAATAAATAATCAGAATAATTTCTAACTTATACTTCTAAGAATTCTAAAGGAAAACTCGATCTAGGAATTCAAAATATAGCAAACATAGAAATTTAGGATCAACCCGACGTCACATTTAACGAGAATTCTATTGAAACAGAACCTCCTTTGTAAAACAAACATCTCTCTACTGACATGTCATGACCCAAAACAAGGGACCATGACCGGCGCTAGGGAATGGGAATTCTTTTGAATCTGGAACCCGTAGCAAGCCTTAAAATAAAAGCATGCAATAATAAAATAAATAAAATATTATTCCGCGAAAATAAAATCTCGAATAATAATAAAATAATTTCTCAGCTTCCATTAATAACATAAATCGCATCTCATATATAATAAAATCTTTTAAGTACAAATCTTTAGAGTAACACTCTGAATTTAAAATCTCATACAATTAAAATTCAAATACAATCCCATAACATATTAAAGTACAACCACTGCTGCAGTGTCTAAAGTACAAAATAAAACTAAAGTAAGTGATTTACATAATAAGGCCGAAGCGGAAGAAATCCGGTGAACAGGTCTACTATTGAGGTCTGAAGATGAAGACTCTCCTGAAAATATCAACAGAGGGGATTCAGACCTCACTGAGTGAATTATTATAATATATATACATGCATAGCTAAATGACAAATGTAAACACTCAAAGGTATATATATAATAAATATATATATAGGCAAATACACATAGATGCAAAGAAAATCATTTTAATACTGAAAATCATCAGTTTATGAAGGATCAAATAGAACCCTATATTTTTGCAACCTCAAATATCAATAGAACTCACTTAAGCCATATAGGCCCACTTAGTTCCAAATAATTCACTTAGTCCAACTGGACAGTAGACTGGCCTCGAGACACTAAGTCAACCGAGCTCTAACAGTTTGACTGTCAATGTGATTGGCCTCGAGACACTTGGTCAACTGAGCTCCAGCAATCACACTCTCAATCACATTTCATATCAATCAATTCAATCAAGTCAAATTTCACCAATAGGTTAGTAAGTTAACCTAAAATCTATTGTCGTACCGGTACGTACTCGGTCCTAGTGCTGCCCATTATAAAGCACGTTCTATCGATATCCTTCATTTTAATATAAAACATACATTCTAGAAAATAAATGATGCATAGTGATATTTAAAATAAATAAATATACCATATATATACTAGAAATATATCTAAAATAAAATAAGTATATTTTAGGTATATATATATATATAATCAGCTTAAATAAATCACAAACATATTAAATTAAACCAATAATATAATTAAAAACAAGATAGATTTAATTAGAGAGGAAAACATGTATTTATTTCACAATATACCAAAAATATACTAAAAGTATACTTAAAATATACTTAAATATTCAAGTAGGCAATTATGCAAAAACTTATGTTTATAACATAGAATTTCTAAAACATGCACCCTAAGCAATGCATATATATTATAGTAACTCACAGTTGTGCGCTCTATGAGATGAGTTTGACGAGCCTGGTCCACTAGGCCTCGATCTCGGTGCAACAAACAAATAAATAAATAACACAAAAATCAGTATAAATCTAACTTAATTTCTAGAAAATCAATTTAGAATTCTAAACATAGACAAAGAATAGGAATTAGACTTAATGTCACATTTTATGAGAATTCTACCAAAAATTTGGCAGAACCTCCTCTGTAAAACGGACATCTCTCTACTTAAAAAGTAGAGTTGATCCTATAAGAAAATACATTTCGAATAGATTTCACAAAACTTCCTCGGTCGAACCTCAAACTGCAAATTCCACTGACCGAGGTTCACAATTCACAAGAAAATACACAAAATATATTAAAATTCCATAAATACCAAAAATACCCTTTTGATACCAAAATATAGCAATTTAAATATTTAAACACTAAAAATAATTATTTCACCGATATTTACTTAAAAACCCTAATATTAATATAATATTAAAAATCGATAATTCTCGATAAATTCACAAATATTAACAGAAATTCATTTTATAAATCCAAATTACTTAATTAGTCCAAAAACATACTAAAAATTACTAAAAACCCATTTATTTACAAAAATAGTATATTATATATAATTTGAAAATAATTTTCAAAAAATAGTTTTAATTAGTTAAAAATAGTAAGTAATGTGTAAAAGTCATTTTTATACCTCAAATAATTATTAAAACCAATTAAAATTAATATTTAACTAAAATTACTACCAAATTACCAAAATACCCCTAGCATATAAAAATTCACATAATATACTATAATTACTCAAAATTCAATAAAAATTATATAATTACTCTAAAATTATTTTCTCAACATATAATTCAATAAAATCAATAATTATACTCAATTAACCAATTAATTTTAACAAAATACACATATAACCTATATTTCCAAAATTTACATAAACTAAATAAAATTATAATAATTAACAAAAATTATAAATTAAATTCTAAAATTAATTTCAACCACCATAAACACTAAAAATCATAGTTTCATAATTTATTTAATTAATTTATGAAAATTAGAAAATAATAACAAAATAATAAAAAATTAACAAAAATCAAAATAAATTCCAAAAATTCTAGAGTGTAGATTAAGCTAAGGAAAGTATAATTTGTGAAGGAACTAAGCTTGAATCTCAAAGATCGAAGTTCAAAAAAATTGAGAAACATAAATGGCAGAAAATGAAATCAAGCTCAAAACCTGACCAAATTGAATTTTCAAGCTACAAGAAGCTTGGAAATGGCTTCTATGGAGTCTAGGGAGTTCAGCGACACCAAAATCACCAGATTTAGTGGCCGAAAAGTCGGTGAACAACGAAGATA